>MCJB01002091.1:312877-385716 GCA_002018475.1 Nicotiana obtusifolia
TGGATCGGCTGACCAAGTCCGCGCATTTCATTCCTGTGTGTAGTACCTATTCTTCAGAATGGTTGGCAAGGATTTTTATCCGAGAGATTGTCCGGTTGCATGGTGTTCCAGTTTCTATCATTTCAGATAGAGGTACTCAGTTCACTTCGCAGTTCTGGAAAGTTGTGCAGAGGGAGTTGGGTACTCAGGTGGAATTAAGCACAGCATTTCATCCTCAAACGGATGGGCAGTCTGAACGTACCATTCAGATACTGGAGGACATGTTGCGTGCATGTGTTGTTGATTTCGGAGGTTCGTGGGATGAATTTCTACCGCTTGCAGAGTTCGCTTATAACAACAGCTACCAGTCAAGTATTCAGATGGCTCCGCATGAGGCTCTGTATGGGAGACGGTGTAGATCTCCGGTTGGTTGGTTTGAGCCCAGCGAGGCCAGGCTATTAGGGACTGACTTGGTTCAGGATGCTTTAGAGAAGGTGAAAATAATCCAGGAGAGGCTCTGTACAGCATAATCGAGGCAAAAGAGTTATGCCGACAGGAAGGCTCGGGATGTGTCCTACATGGTTGGCGAGAAGGTCTTGCTGAAGGTTTCGCCCATGAAAGGCGTTATGAGATTCGGGAAGAAAGGGAAACTGAGTCCTTGGTTCATTGGGCCATTTGAGGTGCTTCGAAGAATCGGGGAGGTGGCTTATGAGCTTGCGTTGCCACCTAGTCTGTCGAGTGTACACCCAGTATTTCATGTTTCCATGCTCCGGAAGTATATTGGAGACCCGTCTCATATGTTGGACTTCAGCACAATTCAGTTAGATGATAATTTGACCTATGAGGTGGAGCCAGTGGCGATTTTGGATCGTCAGGTTCGGAAGTTGAGGTCCAAGGAGATAGCTTCAGTGAAAGTTCAATGGAGAGGTCGGTCCGAGGAGGAGGCTACCTGGGAAACCAAGCCGGAGATGCGGAGCAGATATCCTCACCTATTAGGGACTCCAGGTATGCTTCTTGACTCGTTCGAGGATGAACGTTTGTTTAAGAGGGGGAGAATGTGACGACCCGGCCAGTCGTCTCGTGGGTTACCACTCCGTCTTCCCCATTCCTACTTCATTTACACTTCGTTATCCGTGTTTTAAGTGATCGAATTGAGCAGTTTGCGTTCGGAGTGAATTTGGTAAGAAATGAGACACTTAGTCTCTTTTAAGAAGGTTTAAGTTGGAAAAGTCAATCGGATGTTGACTTATGAGTTGGAGGGTTCGGATGTGAATCCCGATGGTTCGGTTAGCTTCGGGAGGTGATTTATGACTTAGGAGTGCGATCGGAATTGATTTTGAAGGTCCGGTGTGGAATTAGGCTTGAATTGGCGAAGTTAAAATTTTGGCGATTTCCGGTTGATAGGCGAGATTTTGATCCAAGAGTCCGAATGGAATTCTGGAAGTTGTCGTAGTTTCGATATGTGAATTAGGACGTGCGTGTAAAATTTCAGGTCATTCGGAAGTGGTTTGGGTGGGTTTAGATCAAAAGGGCGATTTAGAAGATTTTGAAATCCGTAGGCTTGAATCCGATGCGAATTTGATGTTGTGATGTTGATTCGAGCGTACCGAGGGTTGGAACAAGTTTGAATAATGATATGGGATATGTTGGCGTGCTTGGTTGAGATTCCAGAGGCCTCGGGTGAGTTTTGGGTGGTTAAACAGATTAAACCATCGTTGGAAAAGCAAAAGTTGCAGAAAAACCAAGTGAGAATGCGGACCGCATAACTCAAATGCGGACCGCATATCTCACAGTGGAGTCGCAAAAACAAGCAGAAATCTGGGCAGCATTCGCGACCAAAATGCAGCCAGAATGCGAACTGCAAACCTGAAAAGCGAACCGCATATTTGACAGTGGAGATCGCATATTGAGACAGAAACTTGGACAAAAATCTACGTCAGGAATGCGACGAGAATGCGATCGCAAACCATGAAATGCGAACCGCAAACCTCGTCTTGTGTTGATTTCGCGGTGAAGACTAAGGCTATCTTCGTGATGGCTACGTCAAATATGCAAACCGCATACCTGTTATGCGACAGGTATGCGATCGCATGTTTGGTCAGGCAAGGGTGTTTTAACTCGATTTTTGACCACTCTATAAATAGAACTCAGTGCCCATTTTTCTATGCAAAACCCATTTTCGATACCCACGAAGAGAAACACCTCCAAATACCATAGAATCACAACAAATCAACCTCAAAACCATACCAAGGGGAGAATTTCTTGAACAAACTCTTAAGGAAGGGAGCTTTGACCATCTTGAACGTAGTGGGAGCTAGGGGACTCGGATTGAAGGAAAATCTTGAAGGATTTTGGAAGATTTCAAGGGAGACATCGAGGTAAGTATTCCCAACTCAATTTTGAAAGAATTACCTAAGATTATAATTGTTCCTAGCATTTTTACTGGTGATTTAAGTTGGGAGAATTGTGGAAGACCCTAAGCTTGTATTGTGAGACTTAGAGGTCGAGCCGATGTCGGAATTTAATAAATCTCGTATGGTTGAACTCGTGATGAGATAAGGGACCCGTTGAGGTAAAAATTACTGAATCTCGAGAAGTGGGCCCGGGGCTCGGGTTTTGGGTAATTTCGGAATTTCTTAGTAATTTGATTGTTTTCACTCGGGCTTTGTCCCTATAGCATATTGTGACATATTTATTCTGAATATTGGATAGATTTGACGCATGTGGAGGCCAATTCAAAGGGCAAGGGCATCGTGGGCTAAGGATTTAGCCGGTTTGAGGTGAGTAATGCTTGTAAATGATGTCCTGAGGGTTTGAAACCCTGGATTTTCACATCGTAGTGCTATACTGTGTCGTTTACTACTGGGGACCGTGAGTTGGTCTATCCCGATTGATGATTTTACTACGTGATTGATTGAAACTTATTGATATCATCATATTTGGGCATCTCGCCGGTTATGTGAACCCTTCAGGGATATTTGTTACTGAATTGATTCATTTCATAAACTCAGTTTTGAAAATTAAATGACTTTGCATATGATATGTTGGATCGGGTGACACGCCGTCATGAGATATTGTGCTACTGAAACCTCCACAGTGAGCGCCGGGTACCCAGGGAACGGGTGGCACGCCGCCACGAGAGTTATGACGTGCATTGCATTTAGTGTGTGGTGTTGTTTTCATTTACTTCATGTGATTTGCTTAGAATATTTACATGTTGTTACTTCATGTGTTTTCTTACTTTCAGTCATTATTTATATGTATTACTCACTGAGTTGGAAGTACTCACATTACTCCCTGCACCATGTGTGCAGATTCAGGCGTTACTGGTTCCGCTCCAAGGTATTGACTACTACTACTGTCAGGGCGATGATCCAGAGATATCGAGGTAGCTGTTGGCGTCCGCAGCCCCGTATCTCTTTTACCTTGTTGTTTCCACTGTTTTCGAACAGTTCTGCCAAAGATATTGTAATAGTAATATTATTATTAGGATTTTCATTAGTTTCTCATGACTTTGTGACACCCCGGTTCGGGCTGTAGTCGGGATGGTTCACTACATCTTTCCGCTAATTTTCGCTATTGAACTATACTTATATTATTTTCATGGTTCTAGCTGTTAAACACGGGGTTTAGTTTGGATTGGCTGGCCTTGTCTTCATGAGAGGCGCCATCACGACCGGGTTGGGATTTTGGGTCGTGACACATGTCTGGTTCGGCATTGAGATCAAACAAGCTTGATTGTGATTGTGTGGCATCAATTTGCTTCAATTAAAATCAAATAAACACTATAAGAAAAAATTATATGTTTAAGTAATAAATCAAATGTCGTTGCGAAATTATACCTCATTCACACCTAGGGAACCATCATGCTCAATTGTCACGACCCAATTTCTCCTATAGGTTGTGATGGCGCTCGACGTCGCCGCTAGGCAATCCAACGGTGAACTAACCGTGTGATTGCTCCTTTTAATAAGTTTCCCAAGTAATTAAATTTCATTTATTAAGAAAATAAGGAGTAGAAAATTTAGTAAATAAAACAAAGGCAACTGAGTGGCAATCATAATGATATAAATACTCCAAAACCATAAAGTCTACTAGTAGTATATGTGCCAAGATCTAGTGTCACCAGTGTATGAGCAACTAGTAGAATACACAAAGCTCTAACTACTGTCTGAAATAAAAGTAGACAGAAAGTAAGTGCAAAAGAAAGACTCTAGGTGCTGCAGAAAGGCTCAGGAAGTAACTCACCACTAGGCCTCAGGGTAACAGGGGTGCGCGCTAGTATGATCGCCAGATGCACCTGCCTCGGATCCTGCACGGTTAGTGCAGAAGTGTAGCGGGGTATATAAACAACATGTACCCAGTAAGTATCTAGTCTAACCTCAAAGAAGTAGTGACGAGGGGTCGACATCTATGGGATAACAATAAAAATACAAAAATTCTAAATAAGCATGGGTTATGTAAATAATAATAATAACAACTCAAAACAAGCGGAAATGAATAATTCTTTCACTAATGGTGAATCCCAAGTCAGTTTCTATCACATATAATTTTAACCTCTCAAGCCATAAAATAATATCAAATATATTTAAGCTCCGAGTATTATCACGCACGATTATGTCGAGGTCGTACGACCCGATCCAGAATAATGCGTACACTGCCGAGGGTCGAGCGGTACGAACCATAGATGCATATATTCTACTGCTGAGACGTTCCGCCCGCTCCACAAGAAGAGATGAGCACAATTTCTATTAACAGTCAAGTATCCCGCCAAAATGCAAGTAAGTGAAAGTCGGTCTTTTGCAATTCATCTATCAAGTTCTAATATAATTTAGGCACTTTTATTAACAATGTGATGACCCAATATGTTATTTTTAATTTTAAACATTTATTTCTATTTTCTAAGACCTCGATAGTACCTTTCAGCATTCCTCGACTTGTGTGCGTAGTTCGTAAATTTTTCCGGAAAGTTTTTATGTGAAAAATTGATCAAAAATGTGAAATAGAGCTTCAAAACTCATCTGAGTTGACGTCGATCAACGTTATGAGCAAACAGATCCGGATAGATATTTAACAGTTCCGATAGGTCCGTATCGTGATTTAGGACTTGGGCGTATGCCCGAAATCAAATTCGGAGGTCCCTAGCTCGAATTATCGCCATTTAACGAAAACTAGAAATCTAAAGGCTAAAATTTCCGAAGTTTGACCATAAATTTGACTTTATCGATATCGGACTCGAATTGAGATTCCGAGAGTTGGAATAGCACCATTATGTCATTTATTACTTGTGCGCCAAATTTGAAATCATTCCGGATTCATTTAATACGTTTCGGCACGGGTTTTGTAAAGTGAAAAGTTTAAAACTCATAAGTCAGAATCGAGCTATGAATTATAATTTCGACGTTATTTGACGTGATTTGAGACCCCGGATAAGTCCATAATATATTCGGACGAGGTCCCAAGAGGTTAGGGTGAATTTTGGACGTATTTTGGACCATTTTGGTAAAAGTTTTTAGGTCTGTTCTGGTGTTTCGCACCTGCGACTTTTAGAGCACAGGTGCGGCCCCGCTTCTACGTGGTAATCGTCGCTTGTGCGACTTGAGCACTGGAATGATGCTCTGCTTCTGTGGAGTAATGTTTCGCAGATGCGCAATTGCTTCTACAAAGGGAGGACCGCTTCTGCGACACTCCTTGCGCAGGTGTGGCCACTGGCCTGGCAGCCTGGCATCGCAAATGCGAGCCTTGTCTCACAAATACGAGTCCGAAAATGCAAAAATAATGTCCGCAGATGCGAAAATGCTGGACAGAATACATAAAATCAAGTGTTGGCCATTTTTACTCATTTTTGAGTTTTGATTCTCGGATTTGGGCGATTCCAAAGGGGGTTTTTCACGACTTCGACTTGGGTATGTATTATATATCCGAAAGTGATTATATTTCATAAATCCATGTTTATATTCATCGTTTATTTTGGAATAGATGGAAGAAATTGGAATTTTTGTAAAATTTTCCAAAAACAAAAATTTAGGATTTGAAAGACAATCTGATGTAGGAATTCGATAATTTTAGTATGGGTGAACTCGTATCAGAACGGGTGTCCGGATTCTGTGATTTTTCATCGGGTTCCGAAAAGTGGGCCCCACGTTGACTTTTGGTTGACTTTTCCATAAATGACTTAAATTAAATCTCTTTTGAATTATGAATAATTTCTAAAGCTCCAATTGAATTGTTGGCCCATAATTTGATAGGTTTGATTGGTTTGGAGACTAATTCGAAAGAAAAAGTTGTGGTCGAGTGATCACTTGAAATTGCGAAACGAGGTAAATGTCGTGGTTAACCTTGACTTGAGGGAATAGAACCCTTGAATCATTTGTTACGTGAATTTCATGTGTAACGGCATATAGGCGAGGTGACGAGTGTCTATATGTCGTCAAATTGATTGTTTGCATATTTATCTGAAAATCATAAATTATTTTAAATCATGAATTAATTATCATATTAAATATTTCTCTAATATTCCTTGTCCAAAATAATGTCTTGAATTCAGCATATTAAATATTAAATTGGATATTTTCTCCCTGATTCCTACAATTAATTGCTACTTGTCATTACTTCTTTCCTAAATAAATTATTATTATTGCATGCTTTGTTGCTTAATAATTTCTTATTAAATATTTCATTTATTGGAGTATTTTTACATTTAAGAGTTGTTAAATGATATTGTTGGATTGGGTTGCACGCCGCAACGGATTTTATTTTAAGTTTATTTAGTTGGAGCGGGTTGCACGCCGAATAGAATTTAATTGAAAGATTATATTGTTGGATCCAGTTGCACGCCGCAACGGATTTTATTCTAAGTTTATATTGTTGGAGCGGGTTGCACGCCACAATGGAAATTAATAGAAGGATTATATTGTGGGAGCGAGTTGCACACCGCAACGGAATGATAAAAGAAATAATTGGCTATGACTGCTGAATTGACTTTAATTACTGATATGATTTAACTGTCTTACCTCTATTCCTGTTATTATTATTATTATTGCGTACCGGTTTATGTAAGCAACCTGCCTTAGCCTCGTCATTACTTCGTCGAGGTTAGGCTCGGCACTCATAGAGTACATGGGGTCGGTTGTACTCATACTACACTCTACACTTCTTGTGCAGATACCGGAGTTTGTCCCAACGTCGTACTGTAGATTTTGCTCGGATTCATCTATCAGATGAGACTTGAGGTACAGCTGCATAGCATTCGCAACTCTGAAGTCCTCTTCTACTTTATCTTAGCTGTGTGCTTTATTTCAGACAGCTTTATTTTTACGACCCTTGTTGTATTATTCTTGAAGCTCGTGAACTTGAGACTCTTGTTCTGGGATGGTATTTAGACATCGTTATGGTTTGTTCATTTAAATTCAGATATTATTCCAGTTGTTGGTTTCTTTACTATTTAATTAAGAAGAATTGTTAAAAATGGTTAATATTATTCTAACGTTGGCTTGTCTAGCAAGTGAAAATGTTAGGCCCCATCACGGTCTCGAAGGTGGGAATTTCGAGTCGTGAAAAGTTGGTATTAGAGCTCTAGGTTACTTAGGTCTCACGAGTCACGAGAAAGCTGAGTAGAGTCTAAAGGATCGGTACGGAGACGTCAGTACTTATCTTCCAAGGGCTATGAAGTTTAGGAACAATATCACTTCTTTCTTATTCTGTCGTGCGATTTTATTCTATCATCGATGATTGAACCATTTTATTCTTGTTCGCTCGTAGATGGAGAGAACACGTACTACATTTACCACCAGACAGGAGCCAGAGCCCCCCCGTGGCAACTATGACCAAGGTTAGAGGTCGAGGCCGAGGTTGTGCCAGAGGCCGAGGTAGAGGCAGGGGTAGAGCTCAGTCTAGAGCTTGAACAGCAGGACCTGTGGTAGAACCTCAGGTGGATTTGGAAGCGGAGATTTCAGCTCAGACAGTACTTGTTGGACCAGTCCAGGTCCCGGAAGGATTCATAGCTAATCCAATACTTTAGGACGCTCCAGTCCGTTTGGTGAGCCTAATGGAGGGTGTGGCCCAGAATGGTACATTTCTAGTGGCACCAGTCGTCGCACAGGCTAGGGGAGGAGCACAAACTCCCAGTACTCCCGCTCCGGAGCAGATATCTCCCCAGTATCGGGCTCCAACAGTCCCGCCAGTTGGGGTAGTTCAGCCAGTTGTTATGGCACAGGCCGATGATAGACCCACCATGTCTTCTGAGGCCTTATTAAGATTAGGAAATTTTACTAAGCTCTTTCCAGTTCACTTTAGTGGTACACCTTCTGAGGATCCACAAGATTATCTTGATCGATGCCATGAGGTACTGCGGAACATGGGAATAGTTGAAAGCAACGGGGTCGATTTCGCTGTGTTTCATATGACTGGTTCTTCCAAGAGGTAGTGGAGAGATTATGTAGTTGCTAAACCAGCGAATTCACCTGCACTTACCTGGGAGCAGTTCTCATAGCTATTTCTGGAGAAGTTTGTTCCTATTACTCTAAGAGAGGAATGCCGCAGGCAGTTTGAGCGTCTCCAGCAGGGTAGTATGACCGTTACCCAGTATGAGACCCGATTCGTGGACTTAGCACGTCATGCCATCGTTTTGCTTCCTACTGAAAAGGAGAGAGTGAGGAGATTCATTGATGGACTCACTTATACTATAAGATTTAGATGGCCAAGGAGATAGGGAGTGATATTTCCTTCCAGAAAAAGCTATGAATATTGCTAGGCGGATCTAGTTAGTTCGTGCTCAGGAGAGAGGGCCAGTGTCAGATAAGAGGCCCTATCATTCCGGTAATTTCAGAGGCGCCTCATTTTGAGGCAGGGGTACTTATGGTTGGGGTCGTCCTCCCAGGCCATTTTATTCAAGAACTTTAGGCATCTCACGGTGCTTCAGGGAGTCACGGTCCTATTATGCCTTACTATGGGTAGCCAAAATTTAGTGCACATTCAGCTCCTATCAGTGCACCACCGCTCCAAAGTCACTACAACGGTTATCCCATCAGAATCAGCAATCAGAGAAGACTTGAGGTATAGTTGCACAGTGTTTGCAACTCTGAAGTCCCCTTCTACTTTATCTTAGCTGTGTGCTTTTATTCAGATAGCTTTATTTTTATTCAGACCCTTGTTTATATTATTCTAGAAGCTCGTTTTGCACTTGTGACTCCAGTTCTAGGATGATATTTGGACATCGTTATTATTTTGGTTTGTTCATTTAAATTCAGATATCATTCCAATTGCTGGTATCTTTACTATTTAATTGAGATGAATTGTTAAAAATGGTTAAAATTATTCTAACATTGGCTTTCCTAGCAAGTGAAAATGTTAGGCACCATCACGGTCCCGAAGGTGGGAATTTCGAGTCGTGACAAACAAATAGGGTACAAACATTACAAGTACTCATGATTCGGGTCCTAAGCTACCCAGACATAAACATAATTAGTAGCTACACACGAACTCTCATCACGTCATGCGTATGTAGCCCCCACAATTAGAAGCAAATAGTAATGTAAATCACTTACACGGTAAATTCCCTCTTATAAGGTTAGGCAAGAGATTTACCTTGTCTCAAATCTTACTTCCGATCCACAAATATTCTCTAAGTACTCAACTTGGTTCCAAACAAACTGAAACTAGTCAAATGTTGTATAAATTAATTAACACATATTCAAAAGTTCATAATCTAACTATTAGAGTGATTACCCAACCCCAATCGGAAGATTCCTAAAATTCATCCCCATGCCCACGTGTCCGGATTCCAGAAATTTTTTAAGATAATTATTACCCATAACCTTATGAATTCAAATATATAATCTTCATCCCATCCCATTATCATTTTCGTGGTTAAATTCTATTTTTATCAAAACCTAGGTTTGTTCATCTAAATCCATAATTTTTACAATTTTACATGTTAAAATCTACCTATAATTTAAATATTTAACTTACATTGGATAAGAAATTATTTACCTCCAATAGATAGGTGAAAACCCCTCTCTAAGAAGCTCCAAAATCGCCCAAGAAGTGAAAAAAATGAGTCAAAAATGGCCTGAGTCCCGTATTAAATGAACCTCACTGCCTCCAGCACTTCCGCTTTTGCGGCTCTATGGCCGCATTTGCGGCTCCACATATGTGGAAATATCATTGCAGATGCGGCTCTCCCTCAGTTGGCCTACTTCCATATTTGCGGACAATTGGCCCGCTTCTGGGGGACAGCTTATGCGACGCACGTGCCGCAATTGCGGCTTAGGCCGCTTCTGCGGTTGCTTCCATCGCACCTGTGCTTTCGCAGGTGCGCACCATGCTCCGCATATGCAATCTCGGGGCAGCCCAAGCTGGGACACTTTTGCGGCTGTTGGCTGGCTTCTGCGAGCTCGCACCTGCAGCTGGCCCTCCACAAGTGCGATTGCACCAGAACTCTGATGCTTCAGTTATTCTTTCCAAGTCCAAATGAGTTCTGTGCCTTGTTCGAATGGCATCTGGGGCCCCCGTGGCCCCGCCCAAACATATTAACAAGTATGAAATCATAAAATGGACCTGCTCGACCTCACGAAACACGAAAACCAACACCAAAACTAAGAATCACACTCCAAACCAAATCGAATCAACCTATGAACTTCAAGTTCTTTCAAGTTGCTCCGAACGCGCATCATACTTAAACTACTGGAATAACACCAAATTTTGCGTGCAAGTCTTAAATTACCTTATGGAGCTATTCCCAGGTTCGGAATCCCAAATGGACCTCGATAACACCAAAACCTAATCCAAACCAAATTTAAAGAACTTTAAAACCTTTAATAAATCAACTTTCAACTCTAGGTGCCGAAACACTTGCTGGTCATCCAAAACCCGATCTGAACGTACGACCAAGTCCAAAATCATCATACGAACTTATTGGGACTGTCCAATCCCGATTCCGAGGTCGTTTACTAGAGTTGTTGACCCAAGTCAAACTTAGGCTTTTAAAGCCAATATTAAGGAACTGAGTGTTCCGATTTCAACACGAACTCTTCCAAACTCAAACTAACCATCCCCGCAAGTCATAAAATAGTAAAAGCACATACGGGTAGTCATATTTAGGGGAACGGGGTTCTAGAAAGAAAAACGACATGTCGAGTCATTACATTCTCCACCTCTTAAACAAACGTTCGTTCTCGAATGGTCTAAGATCATACCTAGAGTGCCGAATAAGTGTGTATATCTGCTCCGCATGTCCTCCTTGGCCTCCCAAGTCGCCTCTTTGACTGGTTGGCCCCTCCACATGGACTTTTATCGCAGAAATCTTCTTGGACCTCAGCTGGCAAACCTGCATGTCAACAATGGTAAACTGGCTCCTCCTCATAACCCAGGCTCTCATCCAGTTGAACCGTGCTGAAGTCTAACACGTACGACCTGTCGGCATGATACCTTTGGACCATAGACACGTGAAAAATCGGATGAACTCTAGATAGACTGGGAGGCAAGGCAAGCTCATAAGAAACCTCCCCAACCTGACTCAACACCTGAAATAGACCTATGAACCTTGGGCTCAACTTGCCCTTCTTCCCAAACCTCATGATTCCCTTCATCGGCGAGACTTTTAAGAAAACCTTCTCGCCCACCATAAATGATAAATCATGTGCCTTCTGATCCATGTAACTCTTGTGTCTGGAACGTGATGTGCAAAGTTGATCCTGAGTCAACTTTACTTTTTTCAAGGCATCCTTCACTAAATCAGTACCGTATAACTTAGCCTCGCTGGGCTCAAACCATCCGATAGGCGAACGACATCGCCGACCATATAAAGCCTTAAATGGAGCCATCTTGATGTTGGACTGATAACTGTTGTTGTAAGCAAACTCGGCCAAAGGAAAGAATCGATCCCACTGACCTCCGAAGTCAATCACACATGCTCTGAGCATATCCTCTAAGATTTGAACCGTCTGCTCTGAATGTTTCTCGGTCTGCGGTTGAAAGGCTGTGCTGAGCTCTACTCGGGTTCCCAACTCACTCTGTACTGCCCTCTAGAAATGCGAAGTAAACTGAGTGCCTCTATCCAATATGATGGAAACAGGCACACCATGCAACTAAACAATCTCCTGGATGTAAATCTGGCCCAATCTCTCTGAAGAATATGTGGTCACCACCGGAATGAAGTGTGCTGACTTGGTCAACTTGTCGATAATGACCCAAACTGCATCAAACTTCCGCAAGGTCCGCAGCAGCCCAACTACAAAATCCATAGTAAAGCGCTCCTATTTCCACCCAGGTATAACCATCTGCTGGAGTAGGCCACCTGGCCTCTGATGCTTATACTTAACGTGCTGGCAATTTAGGCACCTCACTACATACTTAACTATGTCCTTCTTCATCCGCCGCCACCAATAATGCTTTCTCAGGTCGCGATACATCTTCGTGGCACCTGGATGAATAGAATACCGAGAACTGTGTGCCTTTTCTAGTATCGTGTCCCTCAATCCATCAACATTAGGGACATATAGGCGACACCTGGAGTCGCGAACACCATCCACACCGACAGTATACTCCTTGAACCACCCTGTAGTACCATCTCTCTAAGAACCAACAAGTGCCGATCAAAAAGCTGACGAGCCTTGATCTGCTCGAGTGGTGAAGACTGGGCGACAATGCATGCAAGTACTCGGCTAGGCTCTGAAATATCCAACCTCACAAGTCTGTTAGCCAAGGACTGAATGTCCAAAGCTAGTGGCCTGTCCTCTACTGAAATGAATGCCAAACTACCCATATTCTCCGCCTTTCTGCTCAAGGCATCCGCAACTACATTCGCTTTGCCCGGATGATACAAGATGGTAATATCGTAATCCTTTAGTAACTCAAGCCACTTGTGCTGCCTCAAATTGAGATCCCTCTACTTGAACAAATGCTGCAAGTTTCGATGATCGGTGTAAACCTCACAGAACACCCCATAAAGATAATGCCTCCAGATCTTAAGAGCATGAACAATCGCAGCCAACTCCAAATCGTATACAGGGTAGTTCTTCTCATGGGGTTTCAGCTGACGTGAAGCATATGTAATAACTTTCCCCTCCTACATCAATACACAACCCAAACCAACGCGTGAAGCGTCACAATACATAGTATACGTCCATGAATCGGAAGGCAACACTAACATCGGTGCTGAAGTCAATGCGGTCTTGAGCTTCTGAAAGCTCACCTCACAATCATCAGACTATCGAAACGGAGCACCCTTCTGGGTTAATCTAGTCAAAGGTGCTGCAATGGATGAGAATCCCTCCACAAACGGGCGATAATTGCCTGCTAACCCCAAGAAGCTCCTGATATCAGTCGTCGTGGTAGGACGAGGCCAACTCTGAACTGCCTCGATCTTCATATGATCTACCTTATTACCTTCTCCTGATACAACATGCCCCAAGAATGCCACAGAATCCAACCAGAACCCACATTTGGAGACTTAGCATATAGCTTCTGCTCCCTCAAGGTCTGAAGCACCACTCTCAAATGTTGCTCGTGCTCCTCCATGCTACGCGAGTAGATCAAAATGTCATCAATGAAGACAATGACAAAGGAATTGATATATGGCCTGAACACCCAGTTCATCAAATCCATGAACTTCGTCGGGGCATTAGTGAAACTGAAGGACATCACTAGAAACTCATAATCGCCATATCTAGTCCGAAAAGCTGTCTTCGGAACATCCGAATCCCGAATCTTTAACTGATGGTACCCCGATCACAAGTCGATCTTAGAGAACACCCTGGCACCTTGCAACTGGTCAAATAAATCATCAATCTTTGGCAATGAATACTTGTTCTTAATGGTAACTTTGTTCAACTGGTGGTAATCAATGCACATCTGCATAGTACCATCTTTATTCTTCACAAATGACACCGGTGCACCCCAAGGCAACACACTTGGTCTGACAAACCCCTTTGCTAGCAACTCCTCAAGTTGCTCTTTCAACTCCATCAACTCTTTCGAAGCCATGTGGTACGGTGGGATAGAGATAGGCTGGGTACCTGGAGCCAAATCAATACAGAAATTGATATCACAATCTGGTGGCATGCCTGGAAGATCAGAAGGAAACACATCAGAGAACACCCGGACCACAGGCACTGAATCAATCGCCGGAGTCTCTGCAGTAATATCCTGAACATAAGCTAGATAAGCCAAATAACCCTTCTCGACCATGTGTCGAGCCTTTAGAAAAGAGATACCTGGCTAGATGCACTGACAGACAAAACCTTTCCACTCCAATCTAGGAAGCTCTGGCATCGCCAAGGTAACAGTCTTGGCATGGCAATCAAGGATGGCGTGATATGGGAATAACCAATCTATGCCTAGGATGACCTCAAAGTCGGTCATATCAAGCAATAGAAGATCCGCTCTAGTCTCATAGCCACAGAAAGTCACGATACAGGACTAATAGACCCGATCCACAGCAACAGAATCGCCCACTAGAGTGGACACATAAACAGGAGTACCCAAGGACTCACGAGGAACACACAGTAAATGAGCAAACAGAGATGAAACATATGAATATGTGGACCCTCTCAAATAGTACTGAAGCATCCCTACTGCAGATAGTAATAATACATGTGATCATGGCATCTGAGGCCACTACATCAGGTCTGGCTAGGAAAGTATAGAACCTGGTTGTAGCGCCATCTGACTGGCCTCTACCTCTAGGACGGCCCTTACCCACCTGTCCTCCACCTCTGGCCAGCCATATGGCTGGTGTGACAGCTGGTGCTATAATCATAGGCACCGTACTGCATTGCCATTCCCTGAAGCCTGGGGTAGAACCTCCTCACATGACCAAGATCCCCTCATTCGAAACAACCTCTCGGTACGGCGGACTGCTGACCTAAAATCTGACCCTGATGGCCTGAATACCCACCGGAGAGACCCTGAATAGCTGGTGGGTGATATGAACTCTCTAGCATGGCATTGAAATAAGGCCGCACTGGAACACCTCGAGGAAGCGGCGGTGCTGGATATTTGGGCCTGCTAGACTGACCCCTCACAAATTGACCCCTGCCCGCAGCCAGGGCACCACTGAACTCTCCAAAATATCGAAACCGCTTATCCCTCATCGCCTGCTCTTGGCTTCGTTGACAGACACCCTCGATCCTCCGAGCTATCTCCACAACTAGCCCGTAAGAAGTCCCCATCTCAACCTCTCGAGCCATGGTGGCCTGGATACCAGCGTGCAAACTTGCAACAAACCTCCGCACTCTCTCTGCATCGGTAGGAAGTATCATAAGTGCATGGCGAGACAACTCAGAGAATCTTGCCTATTAGTCGGTCACCGACATCTGACCCTGCTGGTGGAATATATATGTCCAAGAAGAGGCGTGTGAAATGATCCCAAGTCATGGGAGGAAAACCTGCTGGTCTACCGTGAAGATAAGACTACCACCATCTACGGGCCCTGCCCTCCAACTGAAAGGTGGTAAAGTCCACCACGTGGGACTCCAATATCCTCATGTTGTTAAGTTTGTCCCTGCACCGATCAATAAAGTACTGGGGGTACTCATGTCGTTCACCCTCAAAGACAGGAGGATGAAGCCTGGTCCATCTGTCCAATAGCTTTTGCAGATCGCCGGCCATAACTGGTCTAGGCTCAAGTATGGCTGTTGCAACTGGTTGAGCTCCTCCCACGGGTAGTGCGGCCGGGGTCTGATCACGACAGCTGCACACCTTAATCTTGATCAGTGAGGATCTGTGCTCCCCTTCCCGCCTGAGATGTGGCTGGGTCCGCTGGAAATAAACCATCTTGAGTCTCCGTGAACCGCAACATACGGCCCATGACTTCCTGGAATCCCGGTGCAGACATGAAATCCACCAAGGCTAGCTCTGCTGCAGGCACCTTGCCTGCTCCTCAATAATAGGATCCTCTACTGGATCCACTGGTGGGACAACTGGGGCAACTCTGGGACGTTCTTGTCCTCTACCACGGGCTGGAGCCCTCCTTCGGCCTCTGCCTCGGCCTCTAGCAGCTGTGGGAGCAGCTCCTCCATGATTGGGTACCTCCGCCGCGCACGTTCTCACCATCTCTGAGAGAATAAGAGAAAGATACTTAGCACAACATCAACTGCATGATAGGAGATGAAGAAAGATTAGTTTCCTAACACCTTATAGCCTCTCGAAGATAAGTATGGACGTCTCTTGCATACTCTATTAGGCCTGTTCATAACTTGTGAGACCTACGTGAACCTAGTGCTCTGATACCATGTTATCACAACCCAATTTCTTTTATAGACCGTGATGGCGCCCAACGTCACCCCTAGGCAAGCCAACGGTGAACTAACCGTGTGATTGCTTCTTTTAATAAGTTTCCAAGTAACTAAATTCCATTTATTAAGAAATTAAGGAGTAGAAAATTTAGTAAATAAAACAAAGGCAACTGAGTGGCAATCATAGTAATATAAATACTCCAAAACCATAAAGTCCACTAGTATGTGTGCCAAGACCTGGTGTCACAAGTGTATGAGCAACTAGTAGAACATCTAACTACTGTCGGAAATAAAAGTTGACAGAAAGTAAGTGCAAAAGAGAGACTCTAGGTGCTGCAGAACGGCTCAGGAAGCAACTCACCACTAGGCCTTAGGGTAACGGGGGTGCGCGCTAGTATGATTGCCAGATGCACCTGCCTCGGATCCTGCACGATTAGTGCAGAAGTGTAGCGTGAGTATATAAACAACATGTACCCATTAAGTATCTAGTCTAACCTCGAAGAAGTAGTGACGAGGGGTCGACATCGACACTTACTATGGTCTAATAAGAAGCGGAAATGAATAATTCTTTCACTAATGGTGAATCCCAAGTCAGTTTCTGTCATATATAATTTTAACCTCTCAAACCATAAAATAATATCAAATATAATTAAGCTCTTTGTATTATGTGTACACTACCGAGGGTCGAGCGGCACAAACTATAGATGCATTTATTCTACTGCTGAGGCGTTCGGCCCGCTCCATAAGAAGAGAAGATACTTTATAAAAAATATTCGGTTTAAAAGCTATTACAAAGCTAATACATAAAGAAGCACAATTTCCATTAACGGTCAAGTATCCTGCCAAAACTCAAGTAAGTGGAAGTCTATCTTTTACAGTTCCTCTATCAAGTTCCAATATAATTTAGGCACTTTAATTAACAAATAGGGTACAAACATAACAAGTATCTCATGATTCGGGTCCTAAGCTACCCGGACATAAATATAATTAGTAGCTATGCACGGACTCTCGTTACCTCGTGCATATGTATGCTCCACAATTAGGAGCAAATAGTAATTTAAATCACCTATGGGGTAAATTCCCTCTTACAAGGTTAGGCAAGAGACTTACCTTGTCTCAAAGCTCACTTCCGATCCACAATTATGCTCTAAGTCCTCAACTCGGTGCCAAACAACCCGAAAATAGTCAAATATTGTATAAATTAATCAATACATGTTCAAAAGTTCATAATCTAACTATTAGAGTGATTACCCAACCCCAATCCGAAGACTCCCAAAATTCATCCCCGGGCCCACGTGCCCGGATTCTGGAAATTTTCGAAGATAATTGTTACCCATAACTTTACGAGCTCAAATATATAATCTTCATCCCATCCCATAATCATTTTCGTAGTTAAATTTCATTTTTATCAAAACCTAGGTTTGTTCATATAAACCCATAATTTTCACAACATTACAAGTTAAAATCTACGCATAATCTAAATATTTAACTTACATTTAACAGAAATTACTTACCTCCCATAGCTAGGTGAAAACCTCTTTCTAAGAAGCTCCAAAATCGCCTAAGAAGTGAAAGAAATGAGTCAAAAATGGCCTAAGTCCCGTATTAAATGAACCTCACTACCTCCAGCACTTTTGCTTCCGCGGCTGTATGGCCACTTTTACGGCTCCACATCTGCTGAAATATCATCGCAAATGCGACTCTCCCCCAGTTGGCCTACTTCCGCATCTCTGGACAACTGGCCCGCTTCTGCTGGACCATATCTGCGATGCACGTGTCGTACTTGCGGTTTTGGCCGCTTCTGTGACTACTTTCATCGCACCTGTGCTTTCGCAGGTGCGCACCATGCTCCGCATCTGTGATCTCTCGAAAGCCCACACTGGGCCACTTCAGTGGCTGTTGGCTCATTTCTGCGAGCTCGCACCTGCAGCTGGCCTTCGCAGGTGCGATTGCACCAAAACTCTGATGCTTCAGCTATTCTTTCCAAGTCCAAATGAGTTTCATGCCTCGTCTGAATGGCATCCGGGGCCCTAGGGGCCCCGCCCAGACATACCAACAAGTTCGAAATCATAAAGCAGACCTGATCGACCTCGCGAAACACGAAAAATAACACCAAAACTAAGAATCACACTCCAAACCAAATTGAATCAACCTATGAACTTCAAGTTCTTCCAATTTGCTCTGAACGCGCCGAATCATACTTAAACTACTTGGAATGACACAAATTTTGCGTGCAGGTCTTATATCACCTTACGGAGCTATTCCCAAGCTCGGAATCCCAAATGGACCTCGATAACACCAAAACATACTCCAAACCAAATCTAAAGAACATTAAAACCTTCATTAAACCAACTTTCAACTCTAGGTGCCAAAACGCTCCCGGGTCATCCAAAACCCGATCCAAACGTACGCCAAAGTCCAAAATCATCATACAAACCTATTAGGACCGTCAAATTCCCGTTTCTAAGGTCGTTTAATAGAGATGTTGACCCAAGTCAAACTTAGCCCTTTAAAGCCAATATTAAGGAACTAAGTGTTCCGGTTTCAACCCGAGCTCTTCCAAACCCGAAATGACCATCCCCGCAAGTCATACAACAGTAAAAGCACATGTCGAGAGTCTTATTTAGGGGAACAGGGATCTAGAAAGTAAAACTACCAGTCGGGTTGTTACATTAATGTTTGTACCTCTTCTTGCCCATTACCCCTACCCCTGCATCCACCACTTCTACCGCCATCTCTACCACTGCGATTGCCACTATCACTGCCACCAATCCTGCCACCACCCCTGCCACCCCCTCTAACACCAGTTCTTCTGCCATTACTAGCTCCAAATACACTACGCGGCTGTGAACTTGTAAAGTAGTATTCAATTCTTCATCTATATCGATTCAAATGCGGCTACGTGAACGCGTGTATTAGGGATCTCGTAGAGTTGTGCCTTCAGTTTCATCTGAGTCATCCTAGTCAGGGTTTGGCATGATCATTTCGTCATCCCAGTTTTGAAGATCATGCATCATCATCTTCAATTTATGCTTAACATATTGAACCTTCACGCCAGTGCCCAGTGCTATATCACAAGCCATGTCAAAATACTTCAACATGCTCCTGTATGTCTTGTACTTAGGAGTCATGCTTCAGTAACTAACTTGATGGAACCGAGTCAAATGTGGCCTAATAATATCGCTTCTCCACCTTGTCAGTAAATTCCTTTCATCAATTTTATCAATCTTCTTGTGAGACAAGATTTTTAGTATATGGAAATAAAGTATCCCTCTAGACTCAAAGCATTTGAAGCTGTAACTAAAATAATCGTCGATAGGTGTATATTCAACAATGTACTCTATTGGATTTCCACCATTTTTTTGTACAACTGAATAATGACAAACGATGAATTTCTCAACACCAGGGACAACTTGATGATCGTCGGGGCTACTGACTTCACAATGATACAATTTTCTTAGCTGTGTCTTATTCATACATTGTACGAGTATAACACTGAATTACCTGCTCCTCCCACTTGAACAATGACTCACACACAATTTGAAAGCCCTTTGACATGTATTCCGCTTCCAACTCTTTCTCATGCTTAGCTCTTACAGCTAACTCATACTGGTGAACAAACATCCTAAGAGTGCTTTGACGAGTAATATATCCATCAAAGAACGCATGCATCCCCTCACTTCTTTGCATAGATAGCATACCAGCCCAAAAATACACATCAAGGTACACAGGAACCTATTTTTCCTTCTCAGAGAAAGCTTGTTGAACTAATTCCTTGTATGCAAATTATACTTTGCAATATATTCTGTCCATTTTCTCTCAAAAAATTCAACAGTAATGCTATCAAGGACCATGAATTTAAATTCTCCGCGTGCAATTTTAGAAGGACGAACACCACTTAAGTAAAGAGGCAACTTTGAAAATATATGCCAAATACAATACCTATATATTGTATGTGGCATCACTTCAGCAATGGCTAGCCTAATGCTCGGACACTGGTCAGTTATGATCGCATCTGGATGAACATTCCCATGGCCTTAAGCCTAGTTCTAAAAACCAATTTATAACTATCGATATCTTCATGAGACATGAGAGCACATCCCAGTAAGATGGACTGTCTATGGTGATTGATGCCAACAAATGTAGCACGTGGCATATTATATCGATTCACAAGATACGTCGTATCAAAGCATATCACATCATGGAATTGCTCATACGCCGCCTTACAGTGTGAATTCACCAATACCACATTTCACAGCCTACCAATATTATCAACGTCTATTGAATACAAAAACTCCCTATCCTTTACCTGCATTTCACGAAAAAAGTTGAGCAATGACTATGCGTCCCCTTCTTGCATTTCAAAACTCCTACTCTTTAAAATAAAATTTCTACAATCTTTTGGAGTCCAACCCAATTTTGCGGTCCACCACGTTGAACCTCGGCAAGTCTAATATTCTTGGAGGGTATAAAGCCAGATGGATCGTGAGCTACGAGATCCCTCTTCAAAGAATCACAAACGGACCTATGTCCAGCCACCAAGCGCGATATGGAAGGGAGCAAATCATGATTGTGGTCGTGAACGACCTTAGAGACGCGCCAACAACCTGAATCATCCAAAACAGCAGTGAGCCTAGCTTTACAATTGTTACTCTTGGTGGTAACTTGGTTTTGGAAATCCTAGCCCTATCACAACAGTAAGTTATGTACCCGGCAGTGTCACCACCCTTCTTGTTGGAATTCTTTTGACGAAAGAGAATCCTTTCAATCGTGCATGTTCTTTGTAGAATGCTAACAAAGAATCTTTATCTCAATATTATGTTCCGGAGATTGGACCTACAACCACATAATGTTCAGTGAAATCATTCTCCATTTCCTTATCAACATAATATAACTCTAACTCATTTCCTAAGAACTGTTCCTCATCATCGTCAGCTTCTCCATCATATTCTCCATCGGGTTCTTCATCATCATCATCATCTAAGTGCACAACATTGTTAAAACTGCCGTGAGAATTGACATCGACCCTTTCGTATTCATTCAACAAACTGTCGTCTGATGTCATCCCTAAAGATGTTACAACTCGTCCCTAACTCGATCAAACCTATTATCTTGGTTCATATTCATAGTTGTTGTATTTGTGTTACGTTCATTTGGATTCATATTTTCTTGCACCGCCAAATTTTCTTGGCTTGAATCCTTTTTTAGATAAGGAGAAAGTGTCCACTTTGACTTGGTTTGATAAGGAGGACGTATTGATACTACTAAATCTGGTGAATTCAAATTTTCTTCCTCCTACTAAATTGCATACCGTATTTTTTAAGGAAATACATTAATTTGCTATACACATAAAACACAATGGAAATATAATATGATGTAAAGACTTTTCAGCTTCCTCCGTATGTGAACATGGATGATTCTACTTTGACACAGTTAGGCCACATTAGTGTCACGACCCAATTTTCTATAGGCCGTGATGGTGCCCAACGTCGCCGCTAGGCAAGCCAGCAGTGAACTAACCATGTATCTATTATTTTAATATTTTGAAATTGTTGATTTTTAATTATTACGTAAATAAGAGATGGGAAAATTTAATAAGGTAAAACGTAGCAAATTGTAAAATCAAGCGTAGTGAAATAAATATTCAAAAATCATTAAGTGTCTAGTAGAAAAATTTCCAAGACCTGGTGCCACAAGTGTATGAGCTACTAGTAGAATACACAAAACACTAGAAAAAACTACGGTTTGAAATAAAGTAGACAGAAAGTAAAATACAAAAGAAAGACTTTGAGTGCTGCAGAACGGCTCAGAAGGCAGCTCACCGCTAAGTCTCGATGTATCAGGAGTGCGCACCGGGATGATATCCAGATGCACCAGCCTCAGACCCTGCACGGTTAGTGCAGAAGTGTAGCGTGAGTACATAAACAACATATACCCACTAAGTATCAAGTCTAACCTCGAAGAAGTAGTAATGAGGGGTTGACTTCGACATTTACTATGGGCTATCTATAGAATGCAGGAATTATAAATAAACATGGATTATATAAATCAATTAATACAATTCAGTAACAAGCAGAGAATAATAGTTCTTTCACTATCAGCAAATTCCGAGTCAATACCTATCATCTAAATAACTATAACCAATATCAACTATAACCAATATCAAGTATTATCACACACGATTTATGTTGAGGTCATACAGCCCGATCCAGAAATATACTGTGCACCGTCGAGGGTCAAACGATACGAACCATAGATGCATTTATTAACCTGCCGAGGCGAACGACCCGCTCCCATGAGATTTGAGGAAATTTACCTCATTCGCAGAAATACTTGCGACTCGAGTGAACATAGATTTCTCAAAGTTATTATAAAATTCTTCCATTCTTCCCCACACATAAGAAATTTAAACGGGAGACTTTAAATTTTAAAATCCTTAATTAAAGCTCTAATTAAGACAATTAATATGCATGACTAACATAATAGAGCAACAAGGCATGGTAGGGCTGGGCATATATCGGGTATAATCGATAGCCCGAACCGATAAAATACTATTGGGTTATGGATATCGGGTTACTGGGTGTAACGACCCGGCCAGTCATTTTGAGAGTATTAGCTCCAATCCCCTAATTACTGCTTCCCTTGTATCATTTTATGCTTATGTGACTTGCTGGGAGGATTGCTTTTGGTTTTGGAGTGAAATGAGACACTTAGTCCTTAAACTGGAAGCTTGAGTTCTAGGATTTTGACCATAGCTAGAATTGCGTGAAGACAACTCCAGAATGGAGTTTCGTTGGTTCCGTTAGCTCCGTTTGGTGATTTTGGACTTAGGAGCGTGTCCAGATTGTGACTTGGAGGTCCGTAGTGAATTAGGCTTGAAATGACGAAAGTTGGATTTTTTAGAAGCTTGATTGGGAGTGGACTTTTTGATATTTGGGTCAAATTTCGATTTTGGAAGTTAGAATAGGTCCACAATGCCAAATATGAATTGTGTGCAAAATTTGAGATCAATCAGACGTGATTTGATAGGTTTCGACATCGATTGTAGAATTTTGAAGTTTCAAATTTCATTAAGCTTGAATTGGGGTGCGATTCATTTTTTTATTGTTGTTTGATGTGAATTGAGAGCCCGACTAAGTTCATATGGCGTATTAAGACTTGACGGTATCTTTGGTTGAGGTCCCGAGGGCCTAGGGTGTGTTTCGGATCATTTTCGGATTCATTTTGGACTTAGAGAGATGGATGATGCTGGGCTGCTTGTGCGAGTGGAAGATTGCAAAAGCGGATTTGGGCAGCCTAGGCAGGATTCGCAAGTGCGAAAGGGTTTCCACATAAGCGGCCTCGCTTCTGCAATGGGAAGATGCGCAGGAGCGATGGAGTCGTAGGTGTGACACTTTTATCGTAGGCGTGCATGCGCAGGTGCGGCCCCTCCTCTCGCAGAAGCAGACCCTAGGGACTTAAGTCAAGTTCGCACCTGCGATGGAAATTCCATAGGTGCGGCGTCGCAGGTGCGACTGTGGGTTCGCAGGTGCGAGATCACTACGCAGAAAAGGGGAAATTACGAGGGTTTGATCTCATTTTCACTTTGAGACTTTGAGAGCTCGGATTGAGCCAATAATTCAAGGGTTTTTTCATAGGAACCTATTGGGTAACGATTCTTGACTCGTTTTTGGTTATATCGCACTAATCTATCATTAATTTCATCATTTAATTAAGGTTTTGGGTTGAGAAATTTGGAAAAAAAGTGGAAACTTTCTTCAACCAAATTTTGGGGTTTTGATTGAGATTTTGGTATTGGATTTAAGTAATTTTGGTATGGGTGAACTTGTAGTTGAATAAATGTTCATATCTCACATGACTTTTACCCGATTCCGAGACGTGGGCCCGGATTGACTTTTTGGGGCAAATTTCTAATTTCTTGCTAATGTCTTAATTTCATTAATTAGATTAGTTTCTTGTAGCTATATTTATGGTATGTAATTGCTTTTGGCTAGATTTGGGCCATTTGAAGTCGGGAAGTTGTAGAAAAGGCATTCTTACTGATTGATTAAGCTTGGTTCGTGGTAAGTGGCTTGCTTAACCATGCGTGGGGGAAAATCCCCTTAGGATTTGGTTCTGTGTGATAATTCTGTGATATGTGAGTGCCGTGTATGTGAGGTGGAGTGCGTACACGGGCTAATTGTGGTAACTCCGATTTTTACTGAGCAGTAACATGTTACATCCTAAATAAGTTACACCAGCATGTGTAGTAATCCTGTTGAGCCTATTATTGCATGTCTACGTGTCTTAATTGTTTATTTGAAATATGTACAGCATGTTTAGTTGGTTTTCTGTTTTTCCTTGACTTGTATTTAGTCTTAAACTGTAGGATTTCTTGCTGTAATTGTTGTTTCCATTGATTTCGAGCTGTGTATTTACTTTGGGACTACGAGGCGGTACCTCGGGAGATCCCCGTTGCATATTTACTTTTGGGACTACGAGACGGTACCTCGGGAGATCCCTTGTCGCATATTTACTTTTGGGACTATAAGGCGGTACCTCGGGAGATCCCCTGTCGCATATTTACTTTTGGGACTACAAGACGGTATCTCGGGAGCGCCCCTGTTGTTTATCCCTATGTGCTGAGTTGTTTTCTTCCTGTATTTCTCGTTGTTAACTTCTCGGTCTTTCATTATATGGCTGTATCTTCTGCCTTATTTATTATATACCAGTAGAGCCCTGACCTGGCCTCGTCACTACTCTACCGAGGTTAGGCTTGGCACTTACTGGGTATCATTGTGGTGTACTCATTCTACTCTTCTGCACATGTTTTGTGTACAGACCCAGGTACCTCCTACCAGCCCCGCTATTAGCTGAGAGTACTTGCTGCTGCTACGGAGACTTCAAGGTATCTCTGCCAGCGTCCCAGACCTCGGAGTTCCCCTCTATCCTTTTATGTTGTTTCTACTTTATCTTTCCTAGTTACTGATGTATAGAGACAATAGAGCAAATTCTTAGAGCTTGTGACTCGTGACTACCGGGTTTTGGGAATTGTGTATACTCAAGTGTTGGTTTACTTGTACATGCTGAGCGGCATTTTTTTCAGTTATATAGTTATCTGTCGAAGTTTAGTTGTTAAATTTCGCTTTTATTTCAATTATTCCTAAATTGATAGGCTTACCTAGTCGTAGAGACTAGGTGCCGTCACGACGACTTACGAAGGGAGATTCGGGTCGTGACATTGGGTAAATAGTTCGATTATGGTTTAATGTTATTTGACTATTGGGTTATCGGTTCAGATCTCGGTTTGCCCAATTTTATTAACGGTTTAACCAATAGCCCAATAAGCTTTAATAAAATTATAACTTTATCCACTAAGTATATAAAGCCACCTTATGGTTTCATTCTCTCAATTCTCTCGGCAGTTACTCTTCATCTTCAGACCTTATTCCTTATAGTAAGTTTTAAACTTTTCTAAATTTCTCATCTTAATTCTACCGTTAAGATTTGTAGTTCTATACTTTAAAGAATTAATTATTTAGATTTTTAGTTTTTCTATTTGTTTCTTTTCATGTACTGATTCTTTAATATTTACAATATGAGGAATTTATTATTTTCCTATTAGTTATGCCCGCACGCAGTGAGATAGAGTTGTTAATAAGATTAGATTGTTGAACGTCTTATTCCTTACTCGTACTAACTTATAACTTTGAAAATTGAGATCATTCATTGAGATTTTCAAATGCAAAGAAAATGTTCTTTTCTAAACTTAAAATTTAATCCATCTTTTCTTATGAGCAAACATTCAGTTCCTTTCTCTTAACAGTATGATCACGATTTCTATAATAAAAACATGAAATATTTGGATATTTTTTATTCTTATATGATAACTGAACCGATAAGGATGGATAACCGACAAATCGATACCCGATAACCGATATCTTATCAGTTTGGTTATCGATTTAGCATATTTATAAATCGATAATCGATATGTCGAACCGATAACATTCATAACCGAACCGAACCGACCGATGCCCACCCCTAAGGCATGGTGTAAGCCTAAGACTACCCGGACATCACATAGAATATAGCTACGCAGGGACTCTCGTCACCTAGTGTTACATAGCTCCCCACACATATAGGTTTGGAGTCTTCTGATCAGAAATCATCAGATTTTCAGGGTTGGACCCTTTTGAACTTTCTCCCTAATCTCGCCTTTTCTTGGTTTGTTCTGTGCTGCAAGAGCATCTTTCTTTTCCCAATCATGTTCTTCTTTTACGGGTTGGGTGAAAGAAACAAGATTTTGTGAGGTAGTAGGAAAAGTAGAAAAGGTGTAGTCTAATTTAGGTGGGGAATATGCTTGTGGCGACATAGGGAAGAATGTAGGTTTTGAAGGGAAAACTCTGGTCTTTTGTGACTCAAAGTGGTCATTTCTCAAAAGTTGAATTTGTTCCCTAATGGAAATTGTCTCCTTTTGTTGTTGTTGGAAGAACTGGAAAAGTGAAGTTCCTAGCGGACAAATCGCATATTGCAGATTTGCCAACCTTAGTTCTAGGGCTTTGATTAGTCCTGCATGTTGAGACGATGTTTGCTCCACCTTTTTCTCAATTGTTTCTACTTTGCTCATCATTTTGTTTTGTGTTTTGGCTACGTTCTTTATGGTGTTGCCAATGTTGTTCAATACTTTGTTTTGGCAGATGGAATTTTCTGATTGTCAGTTCATTGTTGCTTCGATATCACTCGTTGGGGGTTTTTCTCCAGTAGGTAGCACTACTTTTTTCTTGGGTGTTTTTGGAGCATGGCTTATACCCTCTTTTTCAAAAGGTAAAAGTGAAGGAAAATCTTGGGTATAACTGGAGCTTGAAGGACTTAGTATGAATATCTGTGGTTGTGTGGGCTTTGGAGTTTTTAAATTTGATGAAGTCTTAGGTTCAGGTGGCTTTTTGGATTCTGTGGTATGAGCTGAGCATGGCTTGGGTTTGGGAGTGATTTCACTATATTCCCAGCTTGGAGTGAATTTTTCTGGTAATTTTGGCCATTCCTAGGGTTTGTAACTGACAAGAAATTCATATTTACCTGGACGGCTTAATGAGCCAATTGAAGGATCTTTATTTTCATATTTGGATTTAAATTACTTTTCAGTGGTTTTCCCCTTTTCTTTGGATTTTGATTTGGTCTGTTTGAGGCTAAATCTTTCCCAATGATGCAGGTGGTGTTCATCATATTCTCCGATTGGATCTTCCAAACAGTCTTAGCAGTCGCAACCAAGATCCCAAGGGCAGTGTCCCGTAAAGGGGCATTTGAACCACCAAACTCTTCTGCCTTCTCTGTCGAAATGTTTACACCAGTCATGTTCTTCCACGATAGATTGTATATTCCAGAAGGGTTCACTTTTAGGGTCAGGGTCTGTGTTTTTAGGTTGGATCATTTGGCAAGAAAAGATGGTTTTATTGGATTTTTTGATATAGGAATGGTCAAAGCTTATGGAAACTGTTTTGTCATTTCTTTTGGTAAAAGTTGGCTCACCAGATTGCAGAGATTCCTTTGGTTCCCTTAACTTTTCATAATTTGTGATCCAGGAATTAGGAAGGATTTTGACGAGCTCATCTCTGGAATTTATCTAGGTATTTGGGTGCACAAGGTGTTTCCTTTGGTAGCATCAATATTCAAGAGTAAAGCATTTTCTCCTCGGGGAAGGCAGAGATCCATGGAATAATTTTGGACCCTACACACCATTTGGTGATGAAGAGTGGCTTGGATAGCATCTTTGGCTTGTGGGGCTCCCTGGATTTGAACTTCGATTTTTAATGCTTCGGTTAGGTATGGGTCATGAAGGTACATGTCGAAATTTGAAAAGATAGTTATGAAGACAGTCCCAGCATTCAAGGTAACTTCTGCAGTACCCAAATTGGCATGTTGGTACTCATAGTATCTTGTATCTAGAAGAGAAAGTCAAGCAATAAAAGGTTGACCTATTCTTCCGTGATATGTTAAAGCGATTCGAATAGCACCAAAATGGATATGGGTAAAACCATTATTTCTCCATTGTCTAGGAAAATCATCTGGGATTTGAAGGGTGATAAATTGTTCCTCTCGAGTGGCAAGAATAGGATGTTGGTCAAGTTTTGAGGCAGCAACATATTCTTTGACTCCTTTTGGTCTGCGTTGAACTAAGGAAGGGATTTGGGACCATGGTACAAAATCATGTTTCTTTCACGCAACCCATAAAAGAAGAACATGATTTTGATATCACAAAAATGGTTTGGGAAAGGAAATATGCTCTTGCAGCCCAGAAACAAACCAAGAAAAGGCAAGATCAGGGAGAAAGTTCAAAAGGGTCCAACCCTGAAAATCTGATGATTTCTAATCAGAAGGCTCCAAACCTATATGTCTCCCAACCAATAAAAATGTCAGAAGGACCACATGGTCGAAATCTCTTAATTCATCACACGATGATACAATGGAAGATAGCTTTCAATCAAGCAATGAATCCACAACAAACTCTTCCGAAGAAGATGATTCCCTAATATTTGTAAACCAGCCAAGAGACCTAGAAATATCTGAAGTAGATGAGGATTAAGAAGGCATGACAGATGAAAAAATCCCAGAAAGAAGATATGAGCCCATGGCGCCAAACCAGTTGGAACTGGCTTCCACACTTTCACCTTAGATGACGTCAAGGTTTCAAAATGGCCTCAAAGGATCCATGACTTCTATATCTGGATGGTGACCCAAAATGTGGTGGAACGAGAAAAGTATATCATCCAGTCAGAACTCACTTAACGATTTTTAGGAATCCTAAGAGATTAGCGGAACTCACTTGGGATTTAAGAAAAAAGTAATTTTCTTACTTCCCAGGACTTTGCCTTCAACATCAAAATCTTACATGAAGTTTTTTGTGGAGATACTGGCCAAAGACAAGAAAAGATGCGAAGACAACTCTTCGAGATGAAGTGTGTGTCATTCGATAGAAATGACATTGACAAGCATTTTTAAAAATATAACGAACATATACTTCGAGATCGCTGAAGACATCAACCTGAAGCAAGTGTTTGTCTCTTCCCTTCCAAAGTTGTTGGCAAGCCGAACCATGACCATCATTGAAGAAACGTTTCAGTCCATAACAATCCCACAAGTCGGCTATATCAGGCAAGCTATTTTCGTCGCATTGAATGATATTTGTACGAAGAGCTCTACCCTAAAACAAATCATCTAACACAATCCAGCGCTTGATAAAGCATGCCACAAATCTGATTTGATCACCAGATTAGGATGTTCCTGCCACACATCCAGGCGACGGAGAGGATTCAGGAGGTTCAGATGGCCAAGAATTCTAGATGGGAAATCAAGGTCCTGGAGGCGCACAAAATATTTCAGACGAAGGAGGCTAGGGAATTTTCGTAAAAAGAATAGATGCTTTATTTGCCACAAGATCGGACATTTTGCAAGAAATTATCCACAATCGAGGAAATCATTCAAACTCCTCGAAGAGATTGAAGATTACACTGGTATACATCTCGGAAAGGAAGAGGACTTTGAGTCCATATTCTCTATGGACGATGAACCCACTGAAGAAACCTTATTCTCTCTTGATATATACGAAGATCATGGTGATGACCACTACCAAATTTCATAACCGGTGGCCAAAGCTCGAGAGGAGATCAACGCTTTGTAGTCATCCCTCAAGTGGAACTCAATGTTTATTCATCCAAATGGGATAAACCAACTCGAGTCATCGCTTTCATTGACACTGGAGCTTCTTGTTCACTCATGAACCCTGTTGTTCTCCTTGAAAATCAATGGGTGCCTCACTTTAAGGATTTCAACACTGCATCAAATGGAATCCTGACTACCACCGTTATCACAAAGCACCAGGTCACAATTGAGTTCGTTCCAGGATTGAAGTACAGAACCAAGCTGATCGGCTCTGATGTACCAGGAAAAGATCTTATTGTTGGATTTGACATTTTCAGACAGCTAAAAGATCAACTTCAGATCAGGGGTAACGGGATAACCTTTAAGAAGCAGTTCAAACCTTATTCTAAAATTCCAAGGCTATTCTAAATCACCAGCAACGAACAAATCAAGGAGATTGAATAAAATCTCATTGAGCATTCATGTGCTAAATCTCACAAAGATTTTATGAAGAAAGGAAAAAGCCCGTTATGGAAGAACGAAGAGTTTTTTATCAAGCTCCCTTTCAAGAAGAATGAAAACATCAATCCAACAAAATCAATCATTCAGGCATGAATCCAGGTCATCTTCAGCTTGCAAAGAAAGAATGCGAAGAACTCTTGAAATTTGATCTAATAGATCCATCAGATTCATAATGGGCATGCAAAGCATTTTATGTCAACAAAAGGGCTGAGCAAACAAGAGAAAAACTCAGGTTAGTTATTAACTACCAACCACTTAACCACTTCCTCCATGATGATAAGTTCTCTATCCCAAATAAATTCACTCTTTTCTCCTACATAGCCAAGGCCAAATATTTTTTCAATTTGATCTTAAATCTGGATTTTGGTAATTGGTAATCCACCCCGAAGAAAGAGCCAAAACGGAATTTTGCATCCCCGATCATCACTTCCAATGGAAAGTCATGCCCTTCGGATTAAAAACTGCACCCTTCTTGTTCCAAAAAGGCATGATAAAAATTTTTCAGCCCATCCTCCATACCTTTTTAGTTTACATTGATGACATCCTGTTATTTAGTGATACATTAGAGGAACATGTCGACTTGATTCATCAATTTGAAGCATTGGTAACACGTACGGGGTCATGATTTCAGCAAAAAAGATGGTTCTTGCTCAAAAGGAGATTGATTTTCTCGGAATGCATTTTGTCCAAGGTGCATACAGTCCACGATCACATATATGTCAGGAACTACTCAAATTTCCTAATATCAGACTCACAACAAAGTAGATACAATAGTTCTTGGGTGTAGTAAATTATGTAAGAGATTTCATCCCAAATATCTCTACATATATTTCTCCGCTCACGAAGATGCTCTAGAAAAATGCTCTGTCATGGGGAAAGGAACAAGATGAAGCAGTCAGGGAAATAAAGGAGATATCTAAAGATGTCAAGTTCCTCTACATCCCTTCAGACGGTACGAAGATACTGCAAAATGATACCAGCAATAAATACTAGAGTGTTGTTCTATTTGAAGAAACATATGGCCAGAAGAAGATATGCGGATATGCTAGCAGAAAGTTCAAAGATGTCGAGCAACACTATCACTCCACTTTCAAGGAAATTCTTATAGTGAAGAATGGAATCAAGAAGTTTAATTTTTTCCTAATTCATACAGAATTTCTGATAGAAATGGATATGAAGGCCTTCCCAAAGATGATCTAGATAAATGCAAAAATTATTCCCAATCCTCAGATTCTCAGATGGGCCCAGTGGTTCTCTCCATATAAGTTTCAAGTCAAGCACCTGAAAGGAAAGGATAATATTCTCGCAGATTTTCTGTCTCTATCGGAAAAATTCTCAAAGAGATTTTCACCAGCAAAGATGAAGTCAAAACAAAAGCCAATCAGCCACATCTTCATGTTTTCAAATGTACCAGGAACGAGTTCATTGAAGCCAACGGATCATCCACCAAAGTTGTTCAATCTCATGGATCCTTTTGATCCATCAATTATAATGGAAAGAAGAACTTATTATGAGCTCCAGGTTTTCCGGCAGTATGGAGGATCCATTCTCAAGCCTTCTGGGGTCATAGGATCCATTCTCAAGCCTTATGAGGTCAATCCAGAATATCCATTCTGCCACATATTCATAGTACAAGCCAAGGATTTTGCACAAGAACTATTATGGTTTTTCTGGAATCTATGCCATCAGTATTAAATTTTTATGGAATTCAAGTGCAGCGTCTTTAAGGATTTTGACAACATTGAACATGCTCTTAAAATATTTCTATTATGGTTCAAGCCTCGAAGATATTGGATAAAATGCTTTAATTATTCCTACAAAGCAAAGATATTCATGTTCTATAGGCCAGTGAAAATTATTAATGGAAAAGTCCAGGCGTAAGCAGAAGTATCATTCTGGTGGAAATTTTCCGTGTCCATTTTATCCATGGAAGAAGAATATAGTGAAGCACAAAGAATTATCTTCCGGCAAAATAAGTGCATCCCAAGAGATATATGGCTAAAAGATTGGGCAAGCTGGAATTATACCAGCACTCATTCTCACTGGGAAAGAGTACGAGAGCAGCAAAGCAATATCAAACCCCCTACGAAGTTATCCGAGAAAATATCACTAAGACATCTCCAAGTTAAGGTTGCGGATTACATCTCTCAATCCAAAGGAGAAGGAACACAGCAAAGAAAGACCATCAAGTTCCAGGCGTTACTATAAAAGATCTTTGAAAAGATGTCTAGAAGACAAACCCAGAGAACCAATGGAAGATAATTATCTAAATCCCTGCTAATCCCACCATAATCCCACATTACCTACCAAAAAACCCTAAAAAATCATCTCCCCATGCCAAGACAAATTTCTACATCTTTTCATACTATCCGGGCCCCACTTTCACATGCAGCATCCCACTTTCACATGCTTCCACATGCCTCCACATGCTTCGTCACATGCAGCATCCCACTTTCACATGTTTTCACATGCTCCCACATACTTTCACATGCTATACCATGTATATTTCACCTCCTTCACATGTTTTCAGGAGCTTTTTTAGTTGCTTTGCATAAGGTCCTTCACATGTAAAAAGGGACCCACTTGTAGATAGGTTTGCCACGTAAGATAGGTTTATTTTGTAATATAAGTTTGTCTTGTAATAACCTCCTTGTCCTATATAAAGGAGGCCATGTAGTAGTTGTTATATGATCTTGTAACCTTTGTAAACCTATGTGATACATTATATATGAGTTCCTTCTAAATTTTCTCTTGTTCTTTCTTTCGAATGGATGGAAATGCCGGTCTATGTATGAAAATAGAGTAAGAATACTCTACAAAAGTTAGCTTATTGTAGTACGAAAGCTTTCGAGTTATAACAGCTAAAGTTGGTTATAGTACAAAAGTTTTCTGAGTTATGTAGCTTGGCAAGCCGTCCCTTATGGGTTGTTGAAGCCAGCCCCTTTGTAGGAAAATTTTTACGACTATAAGCAAATTAACTGTTAGTGTAGCTTGACAACCCGTCCCTTATGTGTTGTTGAAGTCATCCCTTTTGTAGGGAAACTTTCGTATCTATGGTTTAGTTTGCTTTCTTGGAGTCTCTTGCTCTGTTCTTATACCGTGCAATTTTTATGTCTTTGGCCACTATCTCCATAGAAAACTTCATGTAGGATTCTGATATTGAAGGCAAAGTCCTGGGAAGTAAGAAAAGTATTTTTGTCTTGAATCCCAAGTGAGTTCCACAAATCTCTGAGGATTCCTGAGAACCGTGAAATGAGTTCTGACAGGATGATATACTTTCTTGTTCCACCAAATTTTTTGGTCACCACCAAAAATACACCTAAGGGGATGAGTTTCCTCTTACAAGGTTAGACAAGAGACTTACCTCGTCTCAAGGCTCACTTCTGATCCACAAATATGCTTTAAATCCTCAACTCGTTGCCAAACGACCTGAAACTAGTCAAATGTTATATAAATTAATCAATACATGTTCAAAAGTTCAATATTTTTCTATTAGAGAAATTACCCAACCTAAATTGAAAGGTTCCTAAAATTCACCCTCGGGCCCACGTGCCCGGATTTCGAAAAAATTTCAAAGAAAGTTGTTACCCATAACCTCACGAACTCAAATACATAGTTTTCACTCAAGCCCATAACCATTTCGGGATTAAATCCCATTTTTTTTATCAAAACCTAGGTTTTTCATCTAAACCCATGATTTCACAAATTTTACATGTTAAATCTACCCATAATCTATGTATTTAACTCACATTGTATGGAAATTACTTGCCTCAAAGTGATAGGCGAAAACCCCTCTCAAAGAGCTCCATAAATCGCCCAAAGAATGAAATAAATGAACACAAAATGGTTGAGTCCCGACATTAAATGAGGGTTCAGCGCATCTGCGCTCACTTGGCCGCATTTGCGGTACCGCTTCTACGGCACAAGACCCGCTTCTGCAGAACTCAACAGCCCCAGCATAGGCCGCATCTGCAGACGGGTTTTTGCTTTTGCGGTCTAGCTTCTACGGCTCCTCATCGCAGAAGCGGGGTCACTTTTGCGCTCAACCCTTCGCTTCTGCGGACCACTGGCCAAGGCTCCAAACCCGCTTCTGTGGCCAAGAGGACGAATCTGCGGGCTCGCACCTGCGGGCACACCAGAACTAGTGCACTATCAGCCCTTTTGAGTCTTAACTCAATCCACGCATCGTCCGAATGGCGTCCGGTTCCTCCAAGGCCCCGTCCAAACATACCAACAAGTTTGAAATCATAAAAAGGACTCGCTCGCACCCTCAGAATGCGAAAAACAACATTAAATCTAAGAATTGCAACCCAACACCAATAGGATGAACTTATGAACTTATAGTTCTTCCAACTTACTTCGAATGCGCCGAAAACATACTTAAACTATTCCGAATGACACCAAAATCTGCGTGCAAGTCTTAAATCACCATACGAAACTATTCCCAGGCTCGGAATCCCAGACGGACCTTGATAACTCCAACTCCTACTTCAAATCAAATCTAAAGAACTCTAAAACCTTCAATGTGCCAACTATCACTATTAAGCGCTGAAGCGCTCCCATGTCATCCAAAACCCGATCCGAACATACGCCCAAGTTCAAAATCATCATACGAGTCTATTGGAACAGTTAAATCCCGGTTCCGAGGTCATTTGCTCAAAACGTTGACTCAAATCAAACTTAACCCTTTTTTCCAACCTTAAGGAACCAAGTGTTCCAATTTCAACCCAAACCCTTCCAAATCCCGAACTAACTATCCCTGCCAGTCATAAAACAGTAAAAGCACATATGGGGAGCTATATATAGGGGAACAGGAATCTAGAAAGCAAAACGACCAGTCGGATCGTTACAATTAGTATGGTCTTTTAGCACCTCTCAAACTGAAATTGTATTCCAAAGTTTAATAGTACCTGAAGCCTTTGAAATAATGAGAATCTCCCTAGATAATCTCTTTGTGCGCTGCCTCTCTTTTCCCCAAGCTCTTGTGCGTGTTTTCTTTCTACTACTAAAAGCAACAATTATCATCTCTACACCCTAAGTTATTTCACACAAAAAAAAGGATTTTTTCGTTCCTATACAATATTTGAAATTTACTTACCAAAATTGTTCTGATTTTGTATGTTACCCGTCATAAACAAAGATTACTTACAAATTATATATTTCATCTTAAAAGGCTCCTAATCCATTATCAGTGCCTTCAATCAAGGGATTTACACCATTTTCCTTTTTTCTCTCCTCTCTCCCCTCTTCTCTCCAGATCAACTTATATTTAATTATGGAAATAATCTAGTTGTATGAGAAGATTCGTCATGTGGTCCCAGCTCCCAACGGTCCCCTGTTGTTTCCATGAAAGTACTATACATTAGGCAACAGTTCATTTGAAGTTGGAAGACAATGTTTTTCCAGAAATTTCTTTTACCCCTTTCTATATGGGAATAAGATGAACTATCAGTTTATTCAATAATTTTACCAGAAATAATAGGGGGGCACTGTCACACCTGAACGTAGTGTAAACGAGGCATAGTAAGCATAGTAAGAAGGTAATGTCTCCAAAAGTAGGCGACGAAAAGCCTACATCGATTATTGCAGCTGAACAAAATTTAGTATCTCCTCGGACTTCAGAGAAGATAAAATCAACTGAGAAAAGAACAATATATGGTACATCAACATACAAACTAAAAATAAATTTCGTACAAATTTAATGCAAATTTGAATATCTACAACAACATATATAGTAAAAACCATTTTCACTTTTCTATATTCAAGGCAGACCTGGTTCTTTTACCCAAGGTACAGGGCTCTGCAAACTTTGTCTTTGAAACAGACTTCTTTATGGAAGTCTTCTTTTGATTTTCTTTGTATTTGGAGTCACAACCTCCATTTCTTCTGCCTCCTCTTCATCACGAAGAACCAGGTCCATCTCCTCAATTTTAACTGCCTCAACAGGCTCAACCACCTTCTTCTTTCCCTTTGCAACAGCTTTTCTCTTACTTTCTTCTAGGACCTTTTCCAGTTAAACTTAACTTTGCTTCTTCTGACTCCTTTTAGCTCTTCCTCTTGTAGGAGGAGTCACTACAGGGATAGAAAAGGCAGCCTTTCTTTTCTTATTTGCCCTCACAGTGCCAAGAATTTTAACTCATGAACTCTTTTTCCTTTTAGGATTGTAGATGTCAGACACTCTTCTCAATAGGTCTTCGAGGAGTTCCTGCACAGATGGAACAGGTTCTTGGAACCTCTTCCTCAACCTAACCAACCCCTCAGCAGCTTCTCTAAACCCACTTACCCCTTTTTCTCTCACACTTTCTTCTTCTCTAGTAGATTCCTTACTCCATACTACCGTAGCTCCTGTTTCTTCAGTCAAACCAATAGGAGCGGGTGAAGATTCAGTCACTCCTTGTCTCGTTCCCCTCACATCGCTTTGAACACCCTCATTCTCCTTTTCGTTTCTCTTTTTATTTTTACCACTAATTTTCCCAGACTCAGTGGTCTCTACCCCAACCACAGTTCCTACCAAAACAAATCTATTTCCATATTTGCAGAGAGATTACTTCAAATGTAATTTTGGACCAGATGTTACCTGCTCTATTTCTGATGAAACAGTTTCTTCCCCCTCAGTTGCAGACTTGAAAGAATCTTCAAATTTTTGGGGTTCATCTACCTGACTTGCCTTTAGTTGCTCATTGATTTTCTTGATTTGTTCTCCTCCAGCGACTACTTTGTGAGCAAGCATCTTGAATCCTCCTTTCTTAGAGATAGGTGTAGTTGAGGGTGTGGTTGAAGGAGTGGGTATGGATTCTTTGGGTGGTGATGGGGGATATTCAGAAGTGTTAGCCATTGATTGTTAGAGGATGAGAGAAGATGATTATGTGTGTTTGGAAGATGAGAGAAGATTAGAGAGAATTGTTTGGTATTGTGAATTAGAAGTGAAGAAATGACTTAGGCCAAATCAATTTAAAGAGAGATACTTTGATTGGGTAAAGACAGCTTTTTTCAGAAGTTCAGGAGTTTAATCAAACTGGGGGTTAGTTTGAAGAGACGTTGAGGACTCTCCCTAGAATCTAGGCACTTATTGCAGTTTTTGGACTCTTTTTGGATGAAATTAATTCATTTCATAACGGATAAGCTCAAGGAGGTTAGAATTAAATGGGACTCTCATTTTGATCATAATCCAAATATAATTATTTCAAAATATACAGGGTGGAGAGTACGTACCATGTAATCTTGATGAACCAGGTTCTTCACTGAGAAATCTCTTGTGTAAGTCTAAATTTTCCAAGAAAATAAAGATAATATCATTAGAGATTAATGAGACATTTTAGCACATGGCACAGGAGTATATTGATGAAAGCATGAGACTGAGCAAAATCTAATCTAATTATGTACAAAAATTCACAACTTTCCTAACCAAAATTTATGAGTTAGAACTGGTTCCTTTAAGGTGGTCTTAATCATCCCTAATTCTAACGTTCCTTTCAAAGTGATCTCTACTAAGAGATTTTGTGAAGATGTCAGCTATTTGCTTGTCAGTAGCACAAAATTCCACAGTGATCAAACCCTTTTCATAGTTATCCCTCAAAATGCGATGCCTAATATCTATGTGCTTAGTTCTTTTGTGATGAACCAGGTTCTTGGTCATACTAATTGCATTGGTGTTATCATAAAAGTTGGAAATACAATCTACATAAATTCCAAAGTCCATTAATTGCGGTTTGATCCACAACAATTGAGCACAACATGAGGCAGCAGCAACATACTCAGCTTCAGTAGTAGATAAGGCCACAGAATTTTGCTTTTTGGTGGCCCAAGACACAAGACATGAGCCAAGAAAGTGTGTCATACCTGAGGTGCTCTCTCTATCCACAAGAAAACCTACATAATCAACAACAGCATATCCACTAAGTTGAAATTACTACCTTTCGGATACCATAAACAAAGGTCAGTGGTGCCTTTTAGGTATCTTAAGATTCTCTTGGCAACAGTCAAGTGAGACTCCTTCGGATTTACCAGAAATCTAGCACAAAGGCCTACACTAAAAAACAATGTCAGGTCTACTAGTAGTGAGATATAATAAAGAGCCAATCACTCCCTTATACAGCTTCTGATCAACAGATGAACCAAGTTCATCTACATCCAATTTTGTGGTTGTTGCTATAGGAGTGTCAATTTCTTTGGAATCTTCCATTTTAAACCTTTTAAGCAACTCTTTCACATACTTCTGTTGATGGATCATAGTTCCATTTGAATTTTATTTAATTTTTAAAACTAAAAAGAAACTAAGTTCACCCATCATACTCATTTCAAATTCACTCCCCATTAGTTTAGCAAAATTCTATACCTAACTATCGGTAGTTTCTCCAAAGATTATATCATCAACATATATCTGAACTACCAAGATATCTTTACTTTTTTCTTTCAAGAATAAAGTATTGTCAATTTTAACTCTCTTGTAGCCATGCTTAAGCATGAATTTTGATAATCTTCCATACCATACTCTTGGAGCCTGCTTGAGCCCATAAAGTGCCTTGTCAAACTTGTACACATGATTAGGACATTCCTTGATTTCACAGCCCGGAGGTTGCTTGACGAACACTTCTTCCTTTGGATAGCCATTGAGGAAGGCACTCTTGACACCCATCTGATGGAGAGTGAATTCCATATAAGCAGCAAAGGCTATAAGGAGTGATTGCCTCCAATCTTGCAACTGGAGCAAAGGTCTCATCATAGTCTATGCGCTCCTCTTGACTATATCCTTGAAATACCAATCTTGCCTTGTTCCTTGTAACTGTTCCATCTTCGTCAAGTTTGTTTCTGAATACCCATTTTGTGCCAATGGTCTTGGTACCATATGCTAAACTTGACTTCTTTCAAATTGGTTGAGTTCATCTTGCATTGCATTCACCCAATCTGCATCCTACAAAGCCTCAGCAACATTTTTAGGTTCAATAAGAGATTAAAAGGCATCAAAAGCACAAAGATTCTTTAAAAAGGATATGGTGTTGATTCCATAGGTTGGATCAATAATTATCTTCTCAATGGGATGAGAACTTTGATACTTGTAAGGCTTCACAACCAGCTAGTTCCCTTAGATGTTCCTTCAATGTATTGTTGCTGAGGAACAAGTTCATGGACAGGTTCCTTTGAGGTTTGAGGATCAATTACTCTTTGTTCAGTTCCCCCTGTCAAGTTGCCCTGGGTGGAAGGACCTGTTCCATCACCTGTTCCTTCCTCTGATGCAACTTCAGTCTGGGTTTCATATTGAGTTTCTTACCAGCCCAATTGCTTCATCATCATGTTCCTACCTTTCAGAAAGAATGTTAGTTTCATCAAAAACCACATGTACACTTTCTTCTACACACATAGTTTTTTTGTTATAGATCTTGTAAGCTTTACTATGTGAAGAATATCCCTAGAATACTCCCTTATCCCTTCTGGGATCAAACTTACCTAGGGAGTCTTTACCATTATTGTGCACAAAGCACTTGCATCAAAATTCGCTGAGATAGGATATGTTTGTCTTTCTCCCTTTAAGTAACTCGTATGGAGTTTTCTCAACAAGAGGTCTAGTCATACACATATTTATGATGTAGCATGCAGTGTTCACAACTTCTGCCCAGAAACTATGAGGCAGTTTACTAGGAAGAAGCATAGTCCTAGCCATTTCTTCTAATGTCCTATTCTTTTTTACAACTACTCCATTTTGTTGTGGAGTCCTAGGAGAAGAAAAATTATGATTTATGCCATGCTCATCACAAAATTCAACAAATTTAGCATTCTCAAATTCAATACCATGATCAGACCTAATTGTTGCAAGTTGATTACCTAGTTGTTTCTGTATTTTTCTAACAAAAGAAGTGAACATGTCAAATGCTTCATCTTTAGATGTTAAAAAAAATGTCCAAGTAAACCTAGAGTAATCATTAACAAGCATCATCACACATCTCTTACCACCTCTGCTCAATGTTCTCATTGGTCCAGAAAGAACCATATAGACCAGTTCCATCGTCCTGGTGGTCCTTACCACTTTCTTGCTTTTGAAAGAGGATCTTACCTGCTTCCCCCTTGCACAAGCCTCACAAACTTTATCTTCCTTGAACTTAATGTTAGGCAGCCTTATCACCAAGTCCTTTGAGACTAGTTTGTTGAGTTGACTTAGACTGGGGGATCATTATCTAACACACTTAAGCAAGTGAGTTCATTATCTGAAAGTGTGGACAGATCCACATTATATATGTTGTTCACCCTTTTCCCCTGCAAAACTATTTTGTCAGTGATAAGATTAATCACAAAGCATTTTGTAGAGGTGAATGCTACCATATTACCTCTATCACACAATTGTGATACACTTATTAGATTGTATTTTGGTTCATCTACCAAGTAGACGTTCTCAATAGAGTGAGAATCAGTCTTACCTACTTTTCCAACCCCAATGATCTCACCTTTCTTCTCATTTCCAAAGGAGAAATTACCTCCTTTAAGGTCCTCAAGTGAAAGGAACTGGTTCTTGCTTCATGTCATGTGCTTTGACCAGCCACTATCCATGTACTATATTTGGCTGCTCCCCTTCACTTGGACCTGCAAAAGGAAATCAGGGTTTAGTCTTAGAAACCCAAACTAGTTTGGGTCCCTTTCTATAGGAAAAAGGATGAATCAAATTCTTTTTAGCCCAACTTGGTAGCCTATTCTTCCCTTGAACAAATTCTTTGTTCTTTTGACTTGCCTTTTATTTTGCAGTGCATTTAGTTTTACAATGACCTGTTTTACTACTGTGCAAATCTTGTTCTTAGGAAGTGTGAGGTACTTGCTTTTGGGGTCCCACTTAGGTCCAGGTTTCCAAAGCCCAGTCCTCTTATGTTGCTACTATGGTGTTCTTGTAGCCATGAAAGTGCATTGAAGGACCTATTCCATTTACAAGTTCCGTCTAGCTCATGCTTGACCTTGCTTAGATCCTCCTTTAGGATTCTTACCTGCTCATCCCTTTTGTACAACTCATCTATCATTTTTTCTACATTTTCTTCTAGAGTGAGTTGTGTGTGATCAGCTATCTTTTTACCTATAGGAATTAACTTATCAGATCTAAACTCTAGGACATTTGAGTCAAGTGCATGCACCTGGTTCTTCAACATAGTATTTTCACTTACAGTTTCACTAACCCTAAGTTTCAGGTTTTTGCACTTAGCCTTCAAAATCACACATTCTTTAGACAACTATTTCTATTCATTGTTTACATCCTCAGGTTCATCAATTAGTTCTAGAAATAACTTAAATAACTTTTCTTTAGACAACAATTTAATCTTATCTTTGAGATGAATTACACTTACCTCAATTTCTTCATCAGATTCTCCAATGGCCATAAGTGCTTGTTCATCCTCATCTTCATCATTTGAGCTTTCATATGAGCTTTCTCCCCAAGCAGCGACCATAGCCTTGGTTGATCCTTTATTATTGCTTTTCTTGGGTTGAACCTGTTCCTTCTTCCTGTTCCTTTGTTTGGCTCTTTCCTTCTTCCATTCGATTTCCCATAAAGGATAGTTCTTGATATGGTTATCAGTCTTTCCACACTTGTAGCAGCCATCATTGGTTTGCTTTTCAAAAGCTTTTGACTTGCTATAGCTTTCACTTCTTGAAGAGCCTTTTCCTCTTCCCAGGTACTTCTTGAAGTCCTTGGTGATCATAGCCATTTCATCATCTTCTAGATCAGAACCTTCAATGATTCTGAGCGCCAAGCTCCTTTCCTTCTTAGGTACATCCATTTTCATGGTTTTTCTCCTAAGTTCATAGGCAGTGAGATTTCTAATTAATTCATCCAGTGGGAGAGTGGCAATATTCTTTGATTCCTAAATAGTAGTGATTTTGCTCTCCCAAATGACAGGCAAAACCCTAGTCATTATCTTCTCGACTCTATCTTCTTCAGGAATAATCATTCCAAGAGACTTTAGCTCGTTTGTTAGTGTAGTGAACCTTGTGTACATCTCTTGAATGATTTCTCCTTCCTTCATAGCAAATTTCTCACATTGAGAATACAGTAGAATTCCTCTGGATCTCTTTACCTGAGGTATTCCTTCATGAGCCACTTGCAATGTGTCCCAAATTTGCTTAGCAGTGGTACAACTTTGGATTTTGTTGTACTCATCTGAACCAAGTCCACAAACAAGCCATTTCTTGTCTTCAGCATTCTTCTCCCATTTCTTCAAGTTCTCAGCAGTGCAATCCGCTCTTGTCTTTGGCACATCTACTCCTTCAACATTTGTCTTCAAGGTAGCCAGTGGACCATCGACAATGTCCCATAGCTCATAGTCCTCTCCTATAATGTGACCTCTCATCCTATTTTTCCACAAAGAGTAGTATTGTCCGTTAAAGAGTGGCGGCCTAGCAGTGGATTGCCCTTCCCAGTTTCCAGGTGGTGCACTCATGTTGATCTTCTCCTAAGGTGTAAGCCTCTTCAAGGAGAATCCACTCTGATACCAATTGATGTTTTATACTTCAATGCCACACAAGAGGGGGGTGATTTGTGTGGTGTCTAATCTTTGCGTGCACTGATTATAGAAGGACCCGGTTCTTTTATGTGTTCCTTATACTACTGTTGCGGAAATAGTAAATGCGGAAAGTAAAGAACACAAGTATTTTTAAGTGGAAAATACCCGGCTCAAAAGGTGAAAAAACCACATCCTACTACTTAGTAGGATTTTTCCCAACACTTCACGAACTCACTAAGCCAAAACAACATTTACAAAACTCTTTGTAAACCGAATGATTACCTTTAATCCCGTTGTGACAACCAGCCTCTAACTGTTGCGGCAACTTCAAGTTAACTCTAACTTGAATACTCAGAGTACCTAATGCAATTGCCTCTAGATAAAGCTGAAAGGCACAATTTGAAAAGCCCTACTACAATTGAATTAGAATAAAAGACAAACACTTAGAACTAGTTCTTCTATCTGGTTCATGTAGCTTCAGATTCGCATACTTGAATCACACAAGAATTGCTTGCAAAATGCCTTGCTATTTTGCTCTCAACTCAAGTTTAACTTTAGCTTTTGTGCGTGCCTATGAAATGAGAACATCCTACAATTTATAAAGTTAGTGGAGTAGGAAATAACTAGAGTTCTAATGCTATATTCTTTTATGGTGAAAGAATTCTAGTTATCTTCAACTTCTAAATCCTTCCTTATCTAGGATAGAGTTCTCTAGAGTAAGGAGTCCTTCTCCTTATCATTTATGCAACCTTTTCGTTCAGGAGATATCAGATATAATCACTTAAGCTTATCTCCTTTACGTGCATGCCTTGTGCTCGAATATGCATGTGTCGGTGTACACTGTGTATGGACCTGGTTCATGCTTGAGTTCCTTTGTCAATCATCAAAACAAAATTTACTTGGGCTAACAGACTGCAAATAGGATAAGAAACTTGAGTATCCACTTGTACAATATAGGTAAACAAAAGAAAAGGTAAAGCAGAATTCCTAGTGATGCCATTATCTTACCCTTTTCCCCCAACGTACTTGCAATTTGACCACTAGATATTTCTCCAACCATAGCACCCATATTAGATAACGAACCGAACAAAGAGAACTGAAAAGATCAACTTTAGTCAAAAATTGCTCTCAAACAAATGATCGAAATATATAAAGCAAGAATGACTTGTTATCTCAGAAACAGTGAGCTTCAGATCTTTGGTACTAGCAGTTTGTGTAGGCGAAGAATAACCATACTACAGTAACAATAATAACAAGAACAAAAAATGAAAAATAATCGAGCAAGCAGAGACATACACGCACACAGACACATGTGCATACATATATATATATATACATACATACAGAGCAGCAATATAAAACTAGTATGCATCCACGAAAGTGCAGGTTATACAGAGACACTTCAACCTCTAGATTTACTACGCATTTAGGTAGAAAATTACCATAACAAATTGTAATCCCAGAAAAGAAATTGTATTCCCAATAAAGAAGCAACCTTTCTGCCAAGTGATCCCTTTATGACTTAATATCAGCCTAAAAATTGCAGACTACATAATGGAAACTTCAATATCAAAAGTTACTACAGATTTAGGTTACAAATCTCAATAAAGACTCGACCTTTTAGCCAAAATTGATCCTTTTACCACTAAGAAAGAAAGGTAAAACAGGCAACAAAAAATCACATGTAGTATCACACTTTTCATTGAAGGAATAAGTTGGAACCAGAAAGAAGCCATTATACATTTTAAGAAATATGCGCATCCTTTTTGCATTTCTGCAGAACTGATCACTTCACAAATTACGATAAATATTCTTTTGCAGTCAAAACCTTTGATGTGTAAGAAAGATGATGATCACGACTCCAGTATCAGAGATCAGCAAATATACATGACAATTGGCCTATTTTGAAGGTTTAACAGTCGTGCATATATTTAATATGATGAGATCTTGAAAATCGTCCTACTAAGATCAATTTAAACTATCCTGAAATTCAATTTGGGTTGTTAATAGCTAAATCGAGGGACTAGAGAAAATAAGAAGAGACATGACGAAAATACGAAAAGAGAGGAGATTTTTTTTTTAAAGAAGATGAGAGAATGTGTGAAAAGAAAAATATCTCATGATTTATGCACTTTGTCTGGTCATTATTTATTTGTTTCATTTTTACAATATGCTATTTATCACGACCCCAAATTCCCCTCTATAGGATGTTGTGATGATATCTAGTCTCTAAGACTAGGTAAGCCTAAAATTCATGCGGAAATGACTGAAGCAATAATTTAAAATCTCAAAACTTCAACAACTATATAAAATAAAATCTGCAACTCAATATGTACAACTCCCAAAACCCCGCGAAATATAAGTCACAAGCTCTAAGTAGTAGTACTCAATAATCATATACATCAATGTCTATAAAAAGGATAATGAAATAAAGGATCTAGGTAGAAGGGGACTCCGAGGCCTGCGGATGCCGGCAGGTATACCTTGAAGTCTCCGTAGCTGAGCTCTAGCTAACACCTGGGCTGGTAGGAGGTACCTGGATCTGCACAAAAAGATGTGCAGAAGCGTAGCATGAGTACACCATAATGGTACCCAGTAAGTGTCAAGTCTAACCTCAGTAGAGTAGTGGCGAGGTCAGATCAAGGCCTACTAGAATAAATAAGAAAAACTGTACAAGTGTACAACAGTGTAGTAATGATAGTAATGGATTTGAGACAACAAATAGCATATCAAGGTTAGCTACACGGAACTAAAGCAAATGGGGCAACACGGAGAAAACAAGAAATAATATGCTAAGGGAACAAACAACCAAAGACAAATGCAGCCATAAAGAAATACCGACAAAAGTCACTACCGAGGTACTACCTCAAATCTAGGATTTTCATGCTACAAATTAGGAATTTGGGTAGAATTAGAGATTTTTGTAAATTTAGGATTTAGACCTCGAATTTAGGTCGGATTTCGAAACTAACTACATAACCGGGCTCGGGGGTGAATGGGTAGTTGGGTTTTGGTCCGAATCTCGAGTTTTGACCAAGCGAGCACAAGATTGACTTTTGTTGACTTTTTGAGAAAAGAGTAAAGATCTTAACTTTATGTATTTTAATTGATTTTCCTAGTATTGTTTGATGTTATTGAGTCGATTTTTGTTAGATTCAATTGGTTTGGAGGCAGATTTTAGAGGAAAGGCCCCGATTGAGCTTTGATTTGCTTGCGGAGCAAGGTAAGTGTTGGGTCTAACATTGATTTGAGGGAATTAGGGATCCTTGAACTATGTCCTAGGTGAATTACATATGTAGCGGCGTATATGCAAGGTGACGAGTATATATACGTCGTCAAAATAGTTGTTTTCATGCTTTCCATATTTCATTAATTATCTCATTCCACGCCTTAACTGTTACATGTCTTAGTTTTTTTCTATGTCTTAACTTGTTACTTGTCACCTAGCACTCTTGTATCGAAATGCGTGTTTCTTTCATGATTCCATGATTAATTGTTGCTTGCCTTACTTATCCTACTTGTACACTTTAATTGTCATATCTTTGGCTTGTCTTGTTAAGTTGTGTTAGTTGTAGCATTCCTTGATTTGGTACGAGGTTCCTTTATGGCATTTTTTCATATTATTTAATCGTAGAGATTCTTATTATTTGAGTTGTTGAGCTAATTACATTTTTTGATTTTGTGTATAGATCGGTTAGCACGCCGCAACGGGTGGAATAAGGGAGGTTTGATATTGATATGGTGGGATCGGGTTGCACGCCACAACGGATTTTATACGTGATTTGATGTGGTGAAATAAGGGAAGATTATGATATTAAATCTGATTATATGGTGGGATCGGGTTGTGCGCCATAATGGGTTTTACATGTTATTCTTGATATTGATATGGTGCAATAAGGGAGGATTGTGTTTGTACGGTTGGATCGGGTTGTGGCCGCGACAGATTGTGTGTTTTGTATTCATTGTTGTATTGTGTTAGTATTCGGTGCTCTCATATGAGATTCTAAGTACTGGTGTTCCTGGTATTACCGATTTTGAGGATTGAGATTAGTTTCATTAGTTAACTACCTTATTTTCCTGTGTTCCTTTCATGTTATTATAATTATACTGCATACATTGTAGGTGACCCGCCTTAGCCTCGTTACTACTTTGTCAAGGTTCGGCTCGGCACTTACAGAGTACATGGAGTCGGTTGTACTCATACTATACTCTGCCTTCTTGTGCAGATTTTGGAGTCGGTCCTAACTGCGGTCAGTAGATTGCTCGGATTGATTGCCTGACGGAGACTTGAGGTACAGCCACTCGGTGTTTGCAATCCTGAAGTCCCCTTTTACCTTATTTTAGTTGTTCATTTATTTTCAGACAGTTATACTTTCATTCACGCCATTATTTATATTATTCTAGTCGCTCATACACTTGTGATACCAGTTCTAGGATTATATCTAGATATTATTGTTATTATAGGTTTTTTCACTCTATCTCAGTCTTATTTCAGTTTATTCAGTTTACTTGGTATCAGCTAATTTGAATTATTAATAATGGCTAAGAACCGTTCTAATGTTGGCTTGCCTAGCAAGTGAAATGTTAGGTGCCATCACGGTCCCGAGGGTGGAAATTCTGGGTCGTGACAAGTTGGTATCAGAGCACTAGGTTGCCTAGGTTTCACGAGTCACGAGCAAGCTTAGTAGAGTCTGGAGGATCAGTATGGAGACGTCTGTGCTTATCTTCTAGAGGCTATGGAGCTCAAGAAAGATTACACTTCATTCTTTCTCTATCGTGCGGTTTTATTCTATCATTGATAATTGAATCATTCTATTCTTGTTCTCTTGTAGATGGTGAGAGCACGCACTACAGCGGGACAGGAGCCGGAACCCCCTGTGGCAGCTACTACCAGGGGCAGAGGTCGAGGCCGAGGCCGAGCCAGAGGTTAAGACAGAGGTAGAGCTCAGCCTAGAGCTCGAGTAGCAGCACCTATAGTGGAGCCTCAGGTAGATTTTGAGGAGGAGGTTCCAGCTCAGATTGTACCTGTCTGACCAGCCCAGGTTCCGGAGGGGTTCATAGCCACTCCCAGTGCTTCAGGATTCTCTAGTCCATTTGGTGGGACTTATGGAGAGTATGGTCCAAAGGTCGGTACATTTCCGGTGGAATCAACCTTCTCTCAGGCTGGGGGAGGAGCACAGACTCCCGCTACTCACACCCCAAAGTAGGTAGCTCCCTAGTATCAGACTCCAGCAGCCCCGCCAGTTAGGGTGGTTCAGCCGATTGTTGCGGCATAGGCTGGTGCATGTCTTCTGAGGCCCTGTTGAGATTGAATAAGTTTACCAAGATCTTCCCTTTTCACTTCAGTAGTGCATCTTCTGAGGACCCACAGGATTACCTAGACCGTTGCCACTTGGTGTTTCGCAACATGGGTATAGTTGAGACCAATGGAGCCGATTTTACAACATTTCAGATGATTGGTTCCGCCAAGAGGTGGTGGAGAGATTATATGTTGACTAGACCAGCTGGGTCACCTGCACTTACCTAGGATCAGTTCTCGCAGCTATTTCTAGAGAAGTTCATTCCCATCACTTTGAGAGAGGAGTACTGCAAGCAGTTTGAGCGTCTTCAGCAGGGTAGTATGACTGTTACCTAGTACGAGACTCGATTTGTGAACCTAACTCGCCATGCCACTATCTTGCTTCCTACTGAGAGGGAGAGAGTGAGGAGATTTATCGATGGGCTCACTTTCACTATTAGGCTGCAAATGTCCAAGGAGACTGGAAGCGATATTTCTTTCCAGACGGCCGTAGATATTGCTGGATGGATCGAGATGGTTCGTGTTCAGGAGAGGGGGGCGGTGTCTAATAAGAGGCCTCGTCATTTCGGTGGTTTCAGTGGTGCCACATCTGGAGGCAGGGGTACTTATGGTAAAGGGCATCCTCTCAGGTCATTTCAGTCAGTGCTTCAGGCATCTCACGGTGCTTCAGAGATTCATGGTCCTTATGTGCCTTATTCTAGACAGCCAGCCTATATTGCACCATCAGTTCCTATCAGTGCACCTCCGATTCAGAGCTATCATCGAGGTTATCCGTCCTATTCAGGTTAGCTTTAGCTTCAGCAGCCACAGCAGTAGGATGGGTGTTTTGAGTGTGGAGGTACTGGTCACATCAGGAGGTTCAGTCCGAGATTATTGGGCGGCATGCCGCAACAGAGTTCTCGTGACATGGTTCTGACACCGGTTGCCCCACTGCCCGCTCAATCAGCTAGATATAGGGGTCAGGCAGCCAGAGGTAGAGGTCAGGCCGTTAAAGATGGATGCCAACCAGCTAGAGGTCGTCCCAGAGACGTAATTCAAAGTAGTGGTGCCTGGCCCCGATGTTATACTTTCCCAAATAGGCCTAAGGCCGAGTCATCCGTCGTCGTTATCACAGGTATTGTTCCAGTTTGCCATAGAGATACATCAGTTTTATTTGATCGGGGCTCTACTTATTCTTACCTGTCATCCTATTTTGCTTCATATCTGGTTGTGCCTCGTGACACTTTGAGTGCTCCCGTGTATGTGTCCACGTATGTGGGAGATTCTATTATTGTAGATCGTGTCTGTCGCTCATGTGTGATTACTATTAGGAGTCTTAAGACTAGCATAGATCTCCTATTTCTTGATATGGTAAACTTTGATGTTATCTTGGGTATGGATTGGGTGTCACCTTATCATGCCATATTAGACTGTCATGCCAAGACGGTGACCTTAGCAATGCCAGGGTTTCCTCGATTAGAGTGGAGAGGGATTCCTGGCCATTCTACCAGCAGAGTTATTTCTTACGTGAAGTCTTGACGTATGGTCGAGAAGGGATGTCTAACTTATTTGGCCTATGTCAGTGATTCTAGTGCGGAGGTTCCTTCCACGGATTCAGTACCAATTGTGCGTGAGTTTCCAGAGGTGTTTCCTGCAGATCTGTCAGAGATGCCACCCGACAGAGATATTGACTTCTGGATTGATTTGGCTTCGGGCTCTCAACTCATTTCTATTCCACTATACTATATGGCCCCGCCTAAGTTGAAGGAGTTGAAGGAGCAGTTGCAAGATTTGTTTGATAACAGATTCATCAGACCTAGTGTCTCGCCCTGGGGTGCGCTTGTATCGTTCGTGAAGAAGAAAGATAGGACGATGAGGATGTGCATAGACTATCAGCAGTTGAACAAAGTCATTATCAAGAACAAGTATTCGTTGCAGAGGATCGATGACTTATTTGATCAACTTCAGGTTGCCAAGGTGTTTTCAAAGATTGATTTGAGGTCTCGCTACCATCAGTTGAAGATTAGGGCATCCGATGTCCCTAAGACGGCTTTTCAGATTCAGTATGGGCATTATGAGTTCCTAGTTATGTCATTTGGATTAAGAAATGCCCCAGCAGCAGTTATGGATTTGATGAACTGGGTGTTCAAGCCCTATTTGGACTTTATTGTGATTGTATTCGTTGATGATATCTTGATCTACTCCCGCAGTCGAGAGGAGCATGAACAACATCTTCGGATTGTACGTCAGACTCTGAGAGATAGCCAGTTATATGCCAAGTTTTCAAAGTGTGAGTTTTGGTTAGACTCGGTCGCCTTTTTTGAGCACGTTGTATCGGCAGAGGGCATAAAGGTGGATTCTAAGAAGATTGAGGCAGTTTAGAAATGGCCTAGACCTACTTTAGTTACAGAGATCCGGAGTTTCTAGGGTTTGGCGGGTTATTATTGTTGGTTCATGGAGGGGTTTTCATCCATAGCAACCCTATTAACTAGATTGACCCAGAAAGATGCCCCATTCAGATGGTCGGATGAGCGCGAGTTGAGCTTTCAGAAGCTCAAGACTGCTTTGACTACGATGCCAGTGTTGGTGTTGCCCACAGGTTTAGGATCCTATATGGTGTATTATGATGCATCTCGTATTAGGCTCAGTGCAGTATTGATGCAAGATGGCAGGGTGGTTGCAAACGCACCGCGACAGTTGAAGGTTCATGAGAAGAATTACCCGGTTCATGACGTAGAGTTGGCAGCCATTGTTCATGCGCTGGAGATTTGGAGGCACTATCGTTACAGCGTGTCGTGTGAGGTATTCACGGATCATCGGAGTTTACAGTATTTGTTCAAGCAGAAGGATCTCAACTTGAGGCAGAGGAGGTGGTTGGAGCGGTTGAAAGACTATGATATCACTATTTTATATCATCTCGGGAAAGCCAATGTGGTGGCCGATGCCTTGAGTAGAAAGGCGGTGAGCATGGGTAGCCTTTCGTATATTCCAGTTAGTGAGAGGCCGCTTGCTGTAGATGTTCAGGCTTTGGCCAATCAGTTTGTGAGGTTAGATGTTTCGGAACCTAGTCATGTTCTAGCTTGCACAGTCTCCGGTCTTCCTTGTATGAGCGCATCAGAGAGTGTCGGTATGATGATCCCCATTTGCTTATCCTTAAAGACACGGTGCGGCATGGTGATGCCAAGCAGGTTACTATTGGAGATGATGGGGTTTTACGGATGCAGGTTCGTATTTGTTTGCCCAATGTGGATGGCTTTGAAAGTTGATTCCTGAGGAGGCCTACAATTCTCGGTATTCTATTCATCCAGGTTCCGTCAAGATGTATCAGGACTTGCCGCAACATTATTGGTGGAGGAAGATGAAGAAGGATATTAGTTGCATATATAGCACGGTGTCTAAGTTGTTAGTAAGTAAAGTACGAGCATCAGAGGCCTGGTAGTTTGCTTCAGAGACTAGAGATTCCTGAGTGGAAGTGGGAACATATCACTAAAGATTTTGTTATTGGACTTCCACGGACTCAGAAGAAGTTCGACGCGGTATGGGTCATTGTGGACAGGTTGACCAAGTCGGCACATTTCATTCCAGTGGCAATTACCTATTCTTCAGAGCGGTTAGCTGAGATCTACATTCGCGAGATCGGTCGTCTCCATAGAGTGCCCGTGTCTATCATTTCTGATCGAGGTACGCAGTCCACCTTGTACTTCTGGAGGGCCGTAGAGTGTGAGTTAGGAACGTGAATTGAGATGACTACAACATTTCACCCCTAGACAGACGGGCAGTCCAAGCGCACTATTCAGATATTAGGGGATATGTTTCGTGCTTGTGTTACGGATTTCTGGAGTTCTTGGGATCAGTTCTTGCCACTTGCGGAGTTTTCCTACAACAACAGCTACCAGTCGAGCATTCAGATGGCTCCCTATGAGGCATTATATAAAAGGCAGTGTTGTTCGCCAGTTGGATGGTTTGAGCTGGAAGAGGCTCTGTTGTTGGGTACCGATTTGGTTCAGGATGCCTTGGATGAGGTCAAGATTATTCAGAATCGACTTGGCACCGCTCAATCTAGGCAGAAGAGTTATGTTGATCGTAGAGTTCGTGATGTTGCATTCATGGTTGGAGAGAGGGTATTGCTCCGGGTTTCACCCGTGAAGGGTGTGATGAGGTTCGGAAAGAAGGGCAAATTGAGCCCTAGGTATAACGGACCCTTTGAGATTCTTGAGAGAGTGGGTGAGGTGGCCTACATGCTCGCATTGCCACCTAGTTTATCAGTTTTCCATCCGATGTTCCAAGTGTCCATGCTCCGGAAGTATCACGATGATCCGTCCCATGTGTTAGATTTCAGTTCAGTCCAATTGGAAAAGGATTTGACTTATGAGGAGGAGCCGGTGGCTATCTAGCCCGGCAGGTCCAGCAGTTGAGGTCTAAGAGTTATCCTTCAGTTCGAGTATAGTGGAGAGGTCAGCCGATCGAGGCAGCCATGTGGGAGTCCGAGTCGAACATGCGGAGTAGATATCCACACCTTTTTACTAGTCCAGGTACCTTTCTATGTCCGTTCGAGGACGAACATTTGTTTTAGAGGTGGAGAATGTGATGACCTGATAGGTAATTCATAGTTTTACTCTTCATTTCTGTGCTTCGAGACCTAGAATAGCTGCGTTTAGCCTTCCTCGATTTGCATGCGCAGTCAGCGTCCTTTTTCCGAAAAGTTTTCATGAGAAAATTGATGAAAATGTAATCGTGCCTTAAAACTAATTTGAATTGACTACGGTCAAAGGTTTGTGTAAGCGGACCCGGATCAGTGTTTTGATAGTCCCGGTTGATTTGTGTCGTGATTTGAGACTCGGGCCCGAAATTGAATTTGGAATTCCCTAGCTTGATTTAACATAATTTGTTGAAAATTAGCAATTTAAAAGTTTAAAGAATTCCTAAGTTTGATCGTAAGTTGACTTTGTTGCTACCGAGTTCGGATTTTGGTTTTGGAACTTGGTATAGGTTTATTTCAGTATTTATGACTTGTTTGCAAAATTTGGTGCAAAACGGAGTTGATTTGACGTGATTCGGACGTCCGTTTGTAAATTTGCATGTTCTTAAGTTTCTTTGAATATTTCATCCACTTTGGTGTCTGATTCGTAGTTCTAGGTGTTATTTTTGTGTTTTGATCGCACGAGCGAGTTCATATGATATTCTTGGACTTGTGTGCATGTATTGATTAGAGCCCTGAGGGCTCGGGTGAGTTTCGGACGTGTGGCGGAGTGTTTGAAAGATAGGACTTTGCTGGTTTTGGTGCATAGGTCTCAAACCTCGCATTTGGGAGGTTAGGGTCGCATTTGCGATAGTAGGTGAGCTCTGTCACGTTCACATTTGCGAACAAATTCTTCGCATTTGTGATTGGGGGCTGAGGGAAGCTTGTTCGCATTTGCAATCAAATGGGTCGCATTTGCGAAAGGTCCTAGTTCGCATTTGCGAACAAAGCGTCGCATTTGCGAACAAAGCGTCGCATTTGCGATGCCAGCAGAGGTGGGGGGAAGTTCGCTTTTGCAAGAACTTCTTTGCATTTGCGGGGTTCGTAATTGTGAATCCAGGTTGCAATTGCGACATCTGCTCCTGGACTAAAAGCTGAGAATGCGGGATTTAGCTCATTTTTCACAAACTCTCAACCTTAAACACCCTAGAGGTCATTTTTCCAAGAGATTTTCTTCTAAATTCATTGGTAAGTGACTTTAATCTATTTCTTTTTAATTACCTATTACATTTCATAAGTTTTCAACATCAAATCTAGAATTTTCATGGTAGAAATTAGGGATTTGGGTAGAATTATGGATTTTGGTAAATTTGGGATTTAGACCTCGTATTGAGGTCGGATTCGAAACTAATTACATCATGGGGCTCGGGGGTAAATGGGTAATTGGATTTTGGTCCAAATCTTTAATTTTGACCAAACGGGCCCGGGGTTGAGTTTAATTGACTTTTTGGGAAAAGAGTAAAGATCTTAATTTTATGTATTGTAATTGATTTCTCTAGCACTGTTTGATGTTATTGAGTCGATTTTGGTTAGATTCGATTGGCTTGGAGGCGGATTTTAGAGGAACGGTTGAGCTTTGATTTGCTTACGGAGCAAGGTAAGTATTGGGTCTAACCTTACTTTGAGGGAATTAGGGACTCTTGAGCTATGTGCTAGGTGAATTACATGTGTAGCGGCGTATATGCGAGGTGACGAGTGTATATACGCCGTCAAAATAGTTATTTTCATTATTTCCCATATTTCATCAATTATCTTATTCCATGCCTGAACTGTTACATGTCTTAGTTGCTTTCTATGCCTTAACTTGTAACTTGTCACCTAGCACTCTTGTATTGAAATGCTTGTTTCTTCCATGATTCCATGATTAATTGTTACTTGCCTTACTTGTCTTACTTGTACACTTTAATTGTCATATCTTTGGCTTGTCTTTTTACTTTGGGTTAATTGTAGCATTTCTTGATTTGGTACGAGGTTCCTTTATGGCGTTGCTTTCATATTCTTTAATCATAGAGATTCTTGTGATTTGAGTTGTTGAGTTGATTACATTTATTAATTTTATTTATAGATCGGGTTGCACTTCGCAACGGTTGCAATAAGGAAGGATTGATATTGATATAGTGGGATCGGGTTGCACACCCACAACGGATTTTATATGTGATTTGATATGGTGAAATAAGGGAGGATTATGATATTGAATCTGATTATATGGTGGGATCGGGTTGCGCACTGCAACGGGTTTTGCATGTTATTCTTGATATTGATATAGTGAAATAAGGGAGGATTGTGTTTGTACGGTGGGATCGAGTTGTGCGCTGCAACGGATTGTGTGTTTTGTATTCATTGTTGTATTATATTAGCTTTCGGTGCTTTCATACGAGATTCTGAGTACTGGTGTTTCTGGTATTACCGATTTCGAGGATGAGTTTATTTTCATAAGTTAACTGCCTTATTTTCCTGTGTTCCTTTCATGTTATTACAATTATACTGCGTACAAGTTATTGTAAGTGACCCGTCTTAGCCTCGTTGTTACTTCGTCGAGGTTAGGCTCGTTACTTACAGAGTACATGGGGTCGGTTGTACTCATACTACACTCTGTACTTCTTGTGCTGATTTTGGAGTCAGTTCTAACTGCGGTTAGTAGCTTGCTTGGATTTTGCCTGATGGAGACTTGAGGTGCAGCTGCTCGGCGTTCGCAGCCCTGAAGTCCCCTTCTACCTTTTTAATTGTTCATTTAATTTTAAACAGTTATAGTTTCATTCAGACCATTATTTGTATTATTCTAGTCGCTCGTGCACTTGTGACACCAGTTTTGGGATTGTATCTAGATATTGCTGTTACTATGGGTTTTCTCACTCAATCTCAGTCTTATTTCAGTTTATTTAGTTTACTCGGTATCAGTTAATTTGAATTGTTAATAATAGCTAAGAACTATCTAATATTGGTTTGCCTAGCAAGTGAAATATTAGGCGCCATCACGATCTCGAGGGTGGAAATTCCGGGTCGTGACACAACAATTGCTCAATTGATTTTAAATGTTGGAGTTTTAGCGATAGAGACAAGACACCATCAAGCAAGTTAATTATCAAAAATATTTGGCAGAGATTTAAAATAAGAGAAGGTCCAAGGAAACAATCTGGAGAAGAAGAGCCTTTCGGCCATGGCAGACGGACAACACCTAAAATATCCAAGGAGATGAGAGCTTACGTGAAATCATTAACCAAATCATCTGAAGAAGTGAAATTCGCTCAATAGAATCAGGCCAACAAACCGGAAAGAATCCATAATTTTCAATGACAAAAAATCTCTCTACTGATTTATTGTGAGGATTCTTTAATATGTCAAAGATATGGGAGCCTAATTGGGATATAATGCACTGCTAGAATTTCACCTGTTTATTTATATGGATCGGAATTGGCTCTCATGAATCAGGAACTCCAAACCCCGCCATAAAATATAGCCCTATTTTCATTTGAACCATCACTGAATACACATGTTTTGTTTGAAAATAACATCTTTGCTGATTTTACTAATTTGAGTAGTATTTTATGGGGGAGCAATCTGATGATTTTGATATTGAGGAATAGATGGATACTAAATTACCTCAAACCGAATAAGATGAAGCAACATGTGACACCAGTTGATCAGGAAATCTCATATAAAGACTATTTTCATCTAGGAGGATGAAAAGCTAAATGTGGGGAGGTATTTTGAATGTGATTTATGTGCTTGAGTGACATACTGACATGTCTTTTTTGCTGTATATAGTAGCTATGTTTATTTTTTGAAGATGTTGGATGAAAAAAAGTGCTATGTGGTTATTTTGGAAGAATTTAAATAGTTGGAACAATGCTAAGTAGATACGCGTAGTTGGCTAGAAATGGTACAAGTTTTTGTAAAAGCCAATTGTGCAATATTAAAAATTAATAAGATCCACATTTAAAAAAAAAATGATGGTATAGATGTTCAACAAGTTTGTACAAAAAAATAATTTGGCAAATTTGATCATAAAGATACTGCCAACCTCAACACTTGATAAGTTGAAATACAAGATCTGCGTGCATCATATACGAGGATTTTGGTAATGCTTTAATTAGAAGGAACAGAATATGCGTTGTACTCTTTTTTTTTTCTTAACCAAGAATTTGTTCTCTGGATTTCCCTGATAAGGTTCTTAACGAGGCAGCTAACAATGCATATTACTAGATATGTGTATTTTTTTTTCTCCACTAGAATTTTTTCCCCACAAATCTTTTCCTAGCAAAATTTAACGAAGCAAATTATCTATCAATGGATATCCAAGGGGGAGTTTTATGAATATATTGTATTGTGGATGTCTATTTTTACTCCTACAACTTCCTAAAGTAGCTTGCAATCAAACAAGTAGCTTGCAAGTAGTTCATGCAGGCAGTATGCAGACAACTTACAAGTAGCTTATGTAGGCATATTGCAAGTAGCTCATGCAGGTAGCTTCAAAGGAACTCTAGAAAAATCTTGCAACTTATAAATAACTCATGCAGACAACTTACAAACAGCTCAAGCAAACAATTTACAAGCAGCTCCAAAATAACCTTGCAACAACTTTCTAAAAAGCCTCATAGTTGCTTCCGTTACGTAAATAGTGAGCCAAAACGGTTTATTCAGTACATCAATATTAAGAGAAGTAAAATCTCTCCCTCTCTCTCCCCTAGATTCTTTGGCTACATCTTTGTCTAACATTTATATTATTTTATAACGATATTTTTGTTTATCATTGCTTAGTTATGGAACTTCCCCCCTTCTTAAACAAACCCGGCCCAGAACTACCAAAAGGCCACTTCAGCCCAAATTGCTTCCCTTCTCCCATCTCAAGCAGCTACAATTGAAAACACAAACAACAAAATGGCGGGAAAAATTTCTCGGACGTTGGAATCAGAAAACGATGAGCAGAAGACGCCTTCAAATCATCTGTTCCTCCGATGAAGAAGACGACGAACCTCAACAACTGCTCAACAATAACGAAGAAAACGAAAACCCTAACAACAACAACAACTTCGAAATAGAAATTCTAGAATCTTCTACTAACCTCCAATCCGTAACCCTAAGTTCCTCCAGTACCCCAAACCCTACACCTAGCCACCACGAGCCACCAAACGTCGACGTTGTTGATGCCGCCGTTGCTGTAGCCGCGGATTGTAGTATTGGTAGGGTATTGGAAGGGCTAGGGTTAAGATTACGGAGGGATTGGTTAGATTCGTGTGTTAGAGGGCTCGAAGGATCGGTTCGAGAGTTTACGCAATTGGACGATAATGCGAAGGCGAAGTTTTGTTTCGAGCAGTTTTTGTACTCGGATATGAACTATTGTGGCGCGGGGATGCTTCCTAGGGATGTGCATAAGTTGCATTTGGTTGATCTTAAAGGACCTTTTGTACTTCAGGTAAGTGAAAAGAGTTTAGGTTATATACACTGACAATAAGTGCTATGAATTTTTGCACATTAGTGTAATTTAACCTGTTATTGCAAGTTAATTACCTTTTATTATAAGTTAATAATCAATGATATTAAATGCAGTTACCTGCATTATCTTTTAAGTGACATGATTATGTAAATATTGTTTCCACCGTAAATGCACAGAACATATAAACTCATAGTGAAAGAGTTTAAGTTATATATACTGACCATTAGTGCAATGAATTTTTTACACCATTAGTGTAATTTAACCTGATTGTGTAAATATCTTTGGCCCATTTAAGTGTTACTAGTGGGTTCATCGAAATTCAGTATCTTTGGTTTAGACCCTCTATATGTGTAAAAAAATTAATTAATTTAGTATCAATAGTTTGACTTCGAACCCAGTAATTCAAATTAGTTGTGATAGAATCCCGAACTTAAAACCCATAAAGTTCAAATCTTGAAGTTTATGGGTTATGGAATGAAATTGCATTTGCTTATTGATTTTTTCCCAGCATTTGTTTACTATTTCCATTTTGCAAAGGACTCTCTTGATAGTTAAATATGACACCAGAAGCTTCCGTAATTTTGGATGAACTATACCTTTAATGTGACTCTGACTATTCTTGTGTTGCATCCCCTTGCCCCTCAAGGTAGATGAGATTGTGAATATCAGCTGTCCTCTTCGAGATAGGTACCAGAAAGCAGCTGCTGGAATAAAGAGGTGTCTGAAATTGTCCATGACTGATGGCATTCAGCGTGTGTTTGGGATGGAGTACAGGCCTATAAAAGATCTTGATGTTCTGGCTCCTTCAGGGTTGAAGGTATATCTGAGGAATACCATGTTGTTTATTAGCTTGTTTGTGGAGTAGCTTTATAAGTCTACTACAAGATGAGAATTGAGAAGAATAGCATTCATCAAAAAACTGTTTCCACATTCATATGCATTTCTGCTGCATTTTGCAGGTTGCTATCTGTAATGTTCATGTTAGGCATGGACTTCTGATGTTGGTCCCTGAAGTAATTGAAGTCCTGAGCGGGATGGTGGAAGAGTTAGAACAAGCAAGACAGCGGCTAGTTAATGAAATAAATAAGCCACCAAGGGGGAAAAGGTATGTCTAAGGACCAAGAAAACAATTTTTGTCTGGATCTCATTTACCAATTTCTGATTGTGCTGCTAGATGCCATAGGTAACTGCTGTGTTCACTTAAATGGCAGAGGTTGATGGTCGCTGCTAGTGGTGGAGGACCCTAAATGATTGAATATTGGAACAAAATTAAATGGATAATGAGGATTCAAATAGTTGAATTGTATTAAGGCATAGTAGTAGTAGTAGTTGTTGTTGTTGATGATGATGGTCAATAGTTTCCAGGGGCTATTCTTTTGTGGTTTAAAAATTATGATGTAAAGTAGCGTCAACGAAAGACTCTGATGGTCCTAACTTATCTAGGTGAAAATGAAGAGCTGTTTCTCTGTACCTTAGCTTAGTGGTTCTTTGACCTCCCCCTTCCTCATCCATTTTGATTTTTGACCTTCTGGTAAGAACTTTATAGTAGGTCAGTTATAACCTCTGGTTCTCAAATGAGTGATAGAGTCATGTCATGATTTTATTAGTGTTATGCAAGAAACAACTTGGTCGCATTTGGTGATTTAGTTACTCTATCTATGGTCAATGCCAGAACGAGGACTGGAGTGGTGCCTCCTTTGGCAACTAGAGCTACTAATGCTGCTTGGCCACCAGAAGGTGTTACTGCTCCAGAGCACACTGATACTGCCTCAAGAGAAAGCAGTATCCCTTTTCAGGTTCATCAGCAAGGTACTTTGCTACCCTAAAAAGTTTATTTGCAGTTACTCTAGGTCTAGGATATGGGTATATGTACTGCATGTGCATATTTTAGTTTGTTTTTAGTGTTGCTTTTAAAGTGGAAAAACATTTCGGTGTGCTATTTTGGCTTTTATAGTTAAGCTGGTCTCTGACTTTTAGGATCAGAGAAAAGCTGATATTTATTCTGATTGCTTCTCTCTGCACAAACTTGTGTTTGAAGCTTTAGTTTTTGGGTTTCCCCGCATAGTTTGAGTGTTGATCTGCTGAAGATTTAATTCCACAATGATATAGCTAAGGTGGTGCCACAAGATGAAAGATTTTCCTTACATATTGAAATTTGGAATAAGTTCTAGATAACCTCTTACATCATCTTATGGTGAATGGTGATGACCCTTGTTTGGTCCATTTGGATCGTAATTTTGCCGACTAAAGATGGGTAGCGTTCTATCTGTTTGAGCAGAGTTAAAAGAATGAGTTATATGTTTTTTTTTTTTTTGATAAAGTAAGAGATATTATAAATGGCATCAAGAAGATGCAGAAATATAGATACAAAAGATTTGTTAGCTCCAGTACAAAGAGTCCTATACTAATGTTAAAGAGCTAACAAAGTCCAAAAAATTGTCAGGGGAGTTTACAGGTGTTAAGGTACTCCAACTGTACAAAAGTAAAAGACATTTAGCCTTAAGGAAGTGGTTTGGAGTTGCTATTCCATCAAAACATCTCCTATTCCTCTCATTACAAATACACCAAAAAATACAGAAAGGGATTAGTGTCCAGATCTTCTTGATGGTTGTACCAACTTTCCAACTGTTCCAGTTCAAAAAGGCTTTCTTTAAACTCCGAGGCATTACCCAGTCCATTCCAAAGAGAGACAAAAACATGTTCCATAGATCTGCTGAAACTGGGCAGTGTAGTAGAAGGTGCCTGGTCGTTTCTTCGTTTTGCATGCACACAGGGCATCTGTTTGCCAAGTGGAAAGATCTTCTAGCTAAGTTGTCTTGGGTCAAACGTGCTTCATAAAGTGCAATCCAACCGAAACAAATCACCTTTGGGGGTGCTTTTGTTCTCCATATGAGCTTCCGAGGCCAGTTGTCCACCATTTCATTCTGAGCACAATAGAATAAGTACCCTGACTTAACTGAGTATTGGCCATCTGGTTCTACCTCCCATCTCAAAATGTCTGCTCCTTGGTCATTATAGGTGATGCTTCCCAATCTAGCCATCAAGTTGAGTAGCTCTTCGATTTCCCAGTCTTGCATGTTTCTTCGGAAGATTGGGTTCCAAGAGTTTCCTTCTCTGTAGTGGGATATGAGGGAGTCCTGGTTGGTAGATATAAGGAATAGGTTGGGATATTCCTCCTGCAATGGTGTGGCACGAAGCCATTTATCCTTCCAGAATCTGATGTGTTGTCCATTCCCAATTCTGAGGCTGCAATTTCTGGAGAACTCTTCCCATAATTTGCTGATGTTCTTCCAAGGGTCAACACCATGTGATGCTCTTGAGGTTCTGGTACACCAGTGATTGAGTGATCCATGTTTTGCAGTCACTACTTCCTTCCATAATGCTGGCCCTTCTTGACTATATCTCCATAACCATTTCAACAACATACATTTATTATGAACAGCTAAGTTTCCGATGCCTAGACCACCCGTAGTCTTAGGCTGTGTGACCTTGCCCACTTAACCAGATGAAACTTGTGATCTTCACTATTACCTTTCCAAAGGAAGTTTCTCCTTAACCTATCCAAATGTTGCAGTGATTTCTTAGGGATACTGAATAGAGACATAGTGTAGGTTGGGATACTGTCCAAGACACTACTGATGAGTGTCAGCCTGCCTCCCATGGATAAATACTGTACTTGCCAAGCTGCCAGCTTCTTCTCAACCTTTTCAAAGATACCATTCCACACTTCAGAGGATTTGAACTTTGCACCTAGTGGAAGGCCCAGGTAAGTGGCTGGGAAGGATCCTCTGCTGCAACAGAGAATTCCTGCTAGATTCTCCAAATTGTCCACTGTGTTGACACGATAAATTATGCTTTTCAGCATATTAATGTGAAGTCCTGACAGTACCTGAGTGTTAGATTCAGGTGTAGCACCTGAGATTCCTCTGCTCCACAGAATATAAGAGTACCATCTGCATAAAGCAAATGAGACCGTGATGACATTCCCTGGAGCTTTTCCCACATCAAACCCTCTTATCCATTGGAGGTTTTGTGCTTTGTTCAGCATCTGGCTCAGACCTTCCATGGCCAAAATAAATAGAAAAGAGGAGAGAGGATCCCCTTGCCTGAGTCCTTTTTGGGGGGAGAAGAATCTGACTGGGCTTGAGTTTATCAAAATTGAGTACTGGACAGTTTTGGTACAGAATTGCATCCACCTAATCCACCTTTGTCCAAATCCCATTTTCCTTAGCATTGTGATGAGATATTGCCAATTGAGTTGGTCAAATGCCTTTTCTATGTCCAGCTTGCAGAGAATACCAGATTCACCCCTCTTCAACCTCCAATCTAGTACTTCATTTGCCATTAAAGAAGCACCTGTTATTTGCCTCCCTTTTATGAATGCATTTTGGTGCCCCTAAATGAGCTTCCCAATCACCTTTTTGATCCTCTCTGCTAGTAGCTTTGTAGTGATTTTGTCGACACTACCAATGAGGCTTATTGGTCTAAAATCCTTAAGTTCAATGGCTCCTTTCTTTTGGGGGATAAGAGCAAGCATTGCTGGACTTAACCGTATGACAATTCTGATGAATATGATTCATGGAATTTATTACATCAGCCTTGATGATCTCCCAGGTCTTCTGATAAAATGCCATGGTGTAACCATCAGGTCCAGGTGCCTTATCAGGGGCACAAGACCTGAGTTTCCGGAATTTCTCCCTCCTCAAATGGCTTCTCCAGCTCCCTACTGTCCTCCTCTGTGATGGTGCTCAAATTTTCAAAATCTGTTGTGGGCCTTCATGTTCATTCTCTGTGTAAAGCTTTTTCCTTTCTGATATGCTCCTTCTCTTCAATGACTTCATTCCGAATTTTGAATTTGCTGATGTAATTGTACCTCTTATTGGAGTTTGCTATTTTTTGGAAGTATTTTGTGTTTCTATCTCTTCTTTAAGCCATAAACACCTGGATTTCTGCCTCCATGAGGTTTCTTCTACCTTTGCAATTCTTTTGATCTCCATCTTTAGATCTAGCATCTTAGTAAGCTCAGGTGATGATAAAGTTCTTGTTTCAGAAGCTTGCTCCAATTGCATTAGTTCATCAAGAGCTTTGCTTTTCAGCACTTCAATCTTCCCAAAAACTTCCTTATTCCAGATTGAGATATCTTTCTTGAGAAGCTTCAGTTTCTGCATAAAACGAAGTCAGGGCTCCCATTGACTGAGTAGCTATTCCACCAATCTTTGACATTCTCAAGGAAACCCTCAGCATGAAGCCACATGTTCTCAAACTTGAAGTAGGAAGTGTTAGGTTCCCAGTCTCCACTCTCTAGTAGCTAGGGCCTGTGATCAGATATCACCTTTGGCAGTGCCAGTTGTTTTACTGCCTTGAAGCTTTCATTCCATTCTTGGGAGATCAAGAATCTGTCTATTCTTGAAGCTTGGTCTGAATTTTCCCCTCTAGTCCAGGTGTAGATTGCCCCATGTAGTAGAAGATCAGTTATCCCCAAGTCCTCTATTGCTTCAGAGAAATCTTTCATTGCCTTGGACCTGCGTGTGCAATTAAGCCTTTCGCTTTCGAATCTACAAACATTTAAGTCTCCACCTACTACCCAAGACTCATCCAAAGGCACCTTACTGCAGCTAACTCTTGCCAAAAATCCTCCCTTTCTGGATTAGAATGGGGACCATACACCCCAGTGAAGGCCCATCGAACGTTCTCCTGTGTACGTTCTAGGAAACATGAGAGGGTGTAAGCTCCCTGTTGCACTTCTGTGCAGTTCCAATTCCTTTTATCCCGCATAATTACCATTCCTCCTCTAGTTCAAATAGACTTAAGTTATACCCAACCTGACCATCTATTGCCCCAAACTTGATAGGCTAGCATTGATGTCCAATCCTCTATTTTGGTTTCTTGAAGGTATATGATATCTACTTTCCAGCCATTAATGAGAGATTTTATTGTTTCCCTTTTTTCACTTTCATTTAACCACCGCACATACCAACTGAGAATTTTTAGGTTCATTTAGGAGGAGTTTTGCAGTACATGTCCCCTTCTCGGTTGTATCCACCCTCGTAGTTGATCAAAAATTTGAGTTTTCCCAACTCATTTTCTGTTTTTGATTTTGTTTTCCCATTTGATTTACTTCCTGACTCCTTTTGTTGCAGCTGAAATCTCCTTCGTTGCTCCATCCTCATTATCATTTCTAACAGCTCATGTTCGAACCCGATGACGTTGATTCTAAATGCCTTGCATGCCTTCGTCGTGTGAATTTTGGTCCACTGTGAAGTCTCTATCACTGCCGGGTGTGAATTGAGTGGGAAGAAAAGCCTTTCTCATGCCATGGAAGTGAGAGAGTTTCGTTGAAAGAGTGGGAGGAGCAATCAGTATCATAGTGGCTTACCGAAGATCTCTCTGGTATTGGCTGAAGTTTTCGAAGTAGGGAGACAATTCTTTGTGAAGGTTCTGCTTCGTCATCTGCTTCCGACTGAGAATCTACCATTTTTTCCGGCAAGGAGGTACTTTCGAGCTGCTGTGGTGGTCGGACAAAAGGAACGGATGGCATCGGAGGTTCTAGATTTGGGAAACTGATTTCTCCTGGTCGTGTGTATGAATTAATATCCCTCGCTCTCCAATAAGTCTTTTGAGTAGGTGGGCCTTTCTTTCTTGGGCCTTTGGAGTAGTTTTGCTGGTTCAGACTGAGGCCCAAAGATGCTGGCTTCTTAATTCCTGATCCACTTGCTTTGTTGGGCCGGTTCATAAAGGAATTGACCCATGACTTACAAATTTTTGGAATGGGGTCCAGTGGATTTGAATTACAGTGACTCTTTGCCAATTCTCTCTCCACGTGCTTGGGTTGTACTTTCTCTGTCACAGCGGTCCCCAAAAAGTTCACCTCTGCCATAGTCGGATTCAACAGACCTTCATCGCCGGTTGCTTTCTGAGATCTAACTGGGATTGGTTTTGGAGTTGCAGCAACGTTTTTGGGAATCGATGTCTCAAACCTCCAATCTTCCACATCCAACTCGGTTTTTCCTGGGCGTTTAAATCCCTTTGCATTGACACAAATTCTCGTGACTCCTGTTTTTCGTGTCTTCTCTATCCCCATGAAACCGCTACAAAATCGCCAATGATCCTGAAAGTATCGAGAGTCCAGGCATGGATAGAAATACCAAATGCTTTGACCCATTTATGGTCTGATCTCTGACAAGCCAGTTCAGTGCCTGTCACCGAAGACCACCATTCAAGTGATAGACGACGGCCATTCCAAAACCATTCACCTGCATGAACTCACGTTGCTTCTTGCTTCAATGGTAACTCAAATAGAAATTGATTGTGAGAGATAGGAGTGACCCTCATACCAGCACTAATTTTCCACCTGTTCAGAAACCATTTTTGAATGACTTCCTGGTTTGGGTTGTAGTTGAAAGAGTCATTGAAGGTTCCCACCAAGCATCTTGATAGAAATAGGTGGTTCCGTTCATCTGTCTGCACTGAGTTTGATGATGTTGTTAACCACCGTAGCTGGGACTTTTGCCGTCTCTGGCCATTGAGTGAACTTGACAGTGTCCACATATGTTCTTTTTTGAGAAGTGAAGGTCTGCCTGAACCTGTTAGATGGTATCTTCCCCCAAAAATGTAGTATTTTCCCAGCTATGTCTCCCCATCCCCCATTGTAGACTGGTTCAGGGATAATTACTGCCTTTTGTCTATCCCCAGCCAAGGCTTGATCCGAATGTATCTGCCATAAGTATTGAAGTTTAGGTACACTCTGTATGCGTAGGCTTGTGATTTCCATCCCCATCGCTTGTAACAATCCTCTGTTCTTTCTGAGGCTTGCCTGAAAGCACTGCATACCCGTCGGAGGTTCTCTTCATCTATTTTGATGCGGGTCCAGAATCTTCTGCCCCTCTCAATTAAAACAAACCAGCCTTCCCCAGAATCGATTAATTCGAAAGACTTTCCACCTGAGATAAAAAAGATCTTGTTTTCCATGGGATCTAAGTTAAAAACGAACAGAAATTACAGAGAGATGCCGGAACATGGTTCAAAGAAAGAGAAAGAGTCTGGGCTCAGTTCCCAAGAGAGAGAAAATAATGCTCAAGAGAGAGAAAACTTTAGGGCCTAATGATTTATATGTTTTTGCTAATGATGTTACAAGCTATTTGTAAAGCTTGGTTTGTTCCATGTTCACAACCAAAGATGAACAATTCTGAGAACGAAATTATGACCAGAAAATTAGCCATATGTGCAAAAGGCAGCTTCTCTTGATTCTTTGAGCAAATTTGCCAAATACTATACTCTAATCCTCTTCGGTGTTGTTCTCCAAGTGGTAAAGTTGGCAACTGCTTAAACTGGACTAGTCATATTACCACTGTGGCCAGGCCGAAAAGACAAATCATTTATTATTGGATGTAATGGGCCCGAATAGAGCGGAGTGGATATAGATGATTGTTATAACCAACCTAGTTAATTTGGATGGAGGCATAGTTGATCGACTAATTGGTGTTAGTTTCCGCCTTTCACATCCATGTGAACACATCTCTGTTGTTATTAATTGGTTTTTCTCATCTTTGTTGATAAGCTTAAAGAATTAAGGCCATGTAATTTTTATTCCCATGTCAAAAAGGAAAGAGAAAAGAATTAGGGTGCTACTTGTATCTTGACAAATCCTTTAGGCGAGAATTTACTCATTATTATATACTACCTCCGTTCCATTATGTCTAACACACTTTCCTTATTAGTCCGTTCCAAAAAAGAATGACACATTTTTATATTTGAAATTAATTTAATTTTAAACTTCTCATTTTACCTTGTTTACCCTTAATGAGAAGCTTTATAGCCACACTAATATTATGGCCCCACAAAACTTTTATCCTATGCTTTAAAGACCACAAATTTTGGAAGTCCGAGTTAAAGTATATCATATAATTGAAACGGAGGGAGTATGTTTGTTTCTTTCTTTTTTTTGGCAGGTGCATGTGTGGGTTTGTTTGGGGGGAGGGGGAGTCTGTAGGTGCCTCTGTGAACACATGTTGGTTGTTGGTAAATGGGTGCTGTAGGAGAAAGTAAGATATGATATGACTTGATTTAGACACTTAGGAGATTAAATGTTTCCCTGTTTAAGGTGCGGTAGAAATTATGCCGAACAAGAGGAGAGGGTATCAAGCTGTTTCACTTCTACCTTAATAGGACTTGTACTGTAATAGGCTTATAGCTTCATCGAAAGGACTTGAACTGTAATAGCAGACCTACCTATCTTTTAAACTTTCGCTTTGATGGGGTGCAGGAACAGTGTCTGGCATTGCTACTTCTGCAGCAGAAGAAATTCGTGCCATTTATAGGGAAAATGCGGAACCTGGGCTACCATCTGCGGCGACGATTACCACTCCTGTTAACAGGAGAGATGCTGAACCTAATTTTCTATCTACTTCAGCTGTTTCTGTCCCCTTCAATATGAAGGATACTGGGGCTAGCTTTTCATCTGATGCAGCTAGTCATGCTGAGGATATTTCTATGGTTGACATGGCCACTGAAGACATTGATGTTCCCATTAGAAGGGAACATAATGAACCTATCCTTTTGTCTTCTTCCCCCATGGAAGTGGAGGAATTTCTTTCAGATGGTAGAAATGGCCCCGCCGCACCTGCCAGTGGCAGGAGCAGAGAACGTGTTCCTGTCTCTCTCATGGGCCATAATGTAGATACAGAGCCTGGTTTGGTTGATGAGTTGGAACATCCAATTATACTTTCTGGAGACAATGAAAACCCTTTCACTTACTTAGCTAGTCTGTCTGCTAAGAAGGCTGGTATGAATGGCAGTGCTTCCACCGTTACAGGAAAAATTAAGGTATTTTGTGCTATCCCTCTTGATATCAACTTCTCTGATGCTGCTGTTCAGAAAATTCGTTGTGTCCCTTCTGTCTTACTTTAAGCAACTAACCTTTATCACTTAGATGTAATTTGTCTAAACTGATTTGGGATACAATCGGAATAATCATGCTATATTATAAGTGAAGGCCAAAATACAAAGTTAAAAGACCAAAATATCCATTAAAGCTAAGTGACTTTTTTGCCCTTCATTTAATCACCACTCTTATGATATTTTTGTACCAAAAGGTAAAAATTTCTTATATTAAATTGAGCCTTTAATTTTTTTTTACTACATATAAATTAGTTTATTGAAAATAGCAAGATAGAAATTCAAACAAGAATTGAAGAACGGAAAGAATCTCAAACCCTAACTGATACGTCTATGGTAACATTTTTTATATGAAATCTATCATCCCCAAAGAACAATAACAAATAATCAAAGATATAAGGATTAAATGAACAAAGAATTGCCGTCAAGAATCAAGCTTGAAAGTTCCAAAGTTCAACCTGAACAAAGAGATTTTCAACCTCTCAGAGGTTTTTGTCAAACTCACAATATGTCAAAAGCTACTCTAAAAGACAAGTCTCCAGGAAATTTTCATGCTCTAGTGCGAGATGCTGGGCCAAATCTTTAGGCCAATGCGGTGCGTCAACTCCAATTTTAAAGCAATATTCTCCTCATCTTGTTCCATGCAATCCTTGAGCCTCCAAACATGGTATTCTTTGCAAGAATGCTTAAATCGCTCTCCACAACACTTTCTAACCATTTCTTGAAAATCCTGTAGCTCCTTAACATGCAATCCTTGGGGTGCTCTTGGTCCTGGAACGAGTCAATGGTCCCTTTGACATCTTGGGATCTTCCACAATGTGCTCCATGCTATCTGGGATGATATCATTGTCTATGTCAATAGCTTATGTCGGAATATATTTTTTCTTAAGCCAATGGCAATCTATCAAGAAAATCTTGGTTATGGCATTCCTCTTTTTAGCAACAACAACTGTAATCATCCCACAAGGTAGGGTCTGAAGAGGGTAGTGTATATGCAACCTTGTGAGGATAAAGAAGCTGTTTCTGAAGACCCTCGGCAGCATCCCTCTTTGTAGCATGGTATTTTTACGTGTATTTGGTTCATTTCTATTGTGCCTCGTCTTGACTTCCTTTGCATATATAGTTAGTAATTTAGCCATTGCGATTGAGGCAGTTTGAATATTATGTTTTCGCTCCGGTGATGCAAAAACATTGAATTCTGTTGCTTGTCATTTTTAGGTATAATTATCTGTCATGGCTAATTAGAAACTGAGATTTGGCTTAAATCTGCAGTGCTTTCTCACTGGTGTGAAGGGCTTTCAGTATAGACAGAGGAGTAAATACGAGCTTCGGGCTTATGTTGATGATGGCAGCCTCATCTCTGAGATCCTTATTGATCATGATGTAAGTTACTGAAGATTGGATCTGCTGACTGTTAGAATCTGATCATTGTTTAAATTTTGGTGCTTCAGGTTGTGCGGAAAGAAATAGGTTTTTCTCCTGCAGAGGTAACTACTGCTCTTGATTCTTCAGATGGCAAACGAATCAGTGGCATGAAGGAGACACTGAAACGTTTTCAGAAATTCTTGGTTAATTTTGAGGTATTTCCCTGCTATTTGTGAAGGGATTTTTCTTAATAGAAGTCCATATGAATGTTCTAAGTCGTATCGGTTTATTATATCAAAATTCACCCTAGCCTTAAATGTAGATAACACAATGGAAAGTGTTTTTTGATAAAGAAGTACAGTGCAAGTACATCTCTAAGACTAAAGGAAAAAACACCCAAGGATAGATTTTCTTAAATGGTAGGACAATGCATGTATTAAATATATAACGTTGATCAATAAACTATGCGTGGTCAACCCCAACCAAATACCTTTCTTAAATAAATCTTTTGTACAATTATTTATAAAAAAGATATATGATTATTTCTATAATTAATAACTTGATTGTTATTGGCGCGCAAGCTGTTCGCCTGCTGAAGAATTATTATCTTTTAAAATTAGTACTTCACATAGCAAATATGCTCTGTGCATGTGAATGTTGTGGGCAATGTGTGCCTTGCAGGGAACAATGCTTGTACAGTTGAACGAAGAATCCCCAATTCCAGTTGCTATTGAAATGAACCAGGGGTGTCCTGCCTCTGATGCATGGTTGCTTCTCAAAAGACTAAAGCCTGCTACTTCACAACTGCATCATCTTCACCCAGAAACCATCAATTTATCCCCTTGATGTGCTGATATGCATGTGGATGTGTTCTCTGGAAAACTTCAAAACCACGTGAGCTGATGGTGGATATTATAGTCCAGGAAATCCCAGGCTTATCACCAAAATCAGTTTATCCTAAGATTTTGAATCAGCAAGGTGAGTTACATCAAATTGCTCAATTCGGAAAGTTGTTGCATGAGATGATGCATGACCTGAGAAGTACAGCGTAAATGTAGATATATTTGGCCTTGAATCAACCACTAAAATCACTTCTCAAAAGTCTTTGTGGTGCCGTGTCATATATAACACAGTGAAATGTAAGTGAGAGTTTTCCGTCATTCCTTAGATAGAAGCCTAGCATTACAGCAACATGAGAAGATAGAGGCCTCATCCTTAGCTGCTTACAATTAGCTAGGTTCAATTTATTTCCTGTGTTCGCAATCCACTTCTATCTTCAGAGGATAGGAGAGACTGGATAATATACTCTCTGGAGGATTGGAGACGAATGAGTACTTCTCTACTTCTAGTCTGGTCCAGAATTTTCTTGCAGGGTATTGCTATCGGTGGTATGCCTGCCTTAGGATGAAGCGTTTCAACATACCTTGAATCTTGTCCGGAGCTGACATCTACAATTATGTGTATACTCGTGTTTATGGAAACCGTGCTGAATTCATCCTGGTAGCAATTGCAAGAATTGGATTGCTCTTTTCTTTCCTTTTATCCTTCAAAAGGAAAGAGAAGGATGGTTTTTTGGGGCGGGACGCGGAGACTGAGCAAAAGCTAAGGTAAATTTAGTAATCCTAATTAATTCCATTGTTAGTAAGCTGCCTTTGGTCATTTCAGATTTTATTGTTACGGGACTGAAGATTGTAGTCCAAATTAGTTTCCCGAAGTTCAACCGAACATGTATTCGTTATGCCAGAAAGGCAGAAGGTAACTAAACAATTGCTAAAGGCAAATTACTACTGTACAACCAAACAAGAAAATGTCAAATTTTCATCTTCATGCTTTTCGCTCTAGAAAAAGTAGAAATCAAGGGTAGAATTTTAATGTAAAATTATCCAGTGAAAGGTCAAAATAACCTTTATGCTATTTCTCAAAAGGAAGAATACAGTTGAAAAAGAATATTGTGGATTTGTAAGAAGCGGGTGAGTTTTACTAAATTTAATCACTTTATCCGTCAGATTACCCTAACTACTACACTGTACCATACAGTTATTACTTCTTCCAATGCAATTTAATCATATGAAGTGTTTTTCTTTTTGAGACGTCTCGAAATGTCTCACATCACTCCACTGATTTTTAGTACGATTTTCACAACCAATTTAAATATCAACATGCCAACAATAAATTCGTTTCGAGCTTAGATATATTTTGTTGCTATTTTCCCCGTTTTCTTGCTATTTAAGTCAATACGTGTACAAGTACATTTATCTACTAGATAAATAAATACTTACATGCGTCCCAGTCTGGTCTGAGGAGTGGAAGGGGTCGTTTGATAGGGTGCACAAGAATACTGTTGAGTAGGGTGTATTAGTAATGCTAGTAGTAATCATGTTTGCATTAGTTATACTGACATATTTCTTATCCATTGTTTGATTTATGAATTAAAGCATTGCACAATTTCTAAAAGAATTGTTTGTTTACAAAAATACCTTCATAACAAGTCCATTACTTTATCTTTTTAAAAGACACATATGTTGAGAAATATTTTATATGAAAAAGGTTTTAAAAAAATTATTTGATTTGAGTACCTATATTGTAGTATAGAATCGAATATTTATCTATAAAAAAGAAAATGTAAGTATTTATTTAGCTACTAGGGATATAATTTTATTTCCCACTTTCTTGAATTATTAGGAAAAGAAAGTATGAATTAAAAAAATAAAAGGAAAATGAGTTGATTACAAGTACATTCCAGTACGTAGTAGTAGTAGAGTACAAATTTATAAATTTACAATGAAGAAATTGACGGAGTATAGATATAAATAGCGGGGGCAATTCAGTATTAAACTTTACATCAGACTTGCATTAATATAATAGCATATTTTAATCAAGTATAAATTTTGAAGAGCAATTTTGTCTTTAACTAAGCTAATGCATGCATTATTTATCCTATCAAACGACCTCGAATTGTGAAAGTTGCAGTAAAAGGAAAGGACTTTCAGCAGTTTTATGAGTGAGAAGCGGATGTTGGTGAAAAAGATAAAGTTGAGTTCTCGTTTAGATATGAACTAATTCTTCAACCATTCCTTAAATATTTCTTCGACTACTACTAATACATCATAGTACAAGAAAGTCCATATATTAATTCAAATATCTTCGTATAAAATAAAGGGAATAATATATAAAAATAGGTTTAGGTCCCCCTAACGAAAATCAGATGATTTTCTTTCATAGGTTTAAGCCTTGTTAAACACAATATCGGTATTTATGCTGATGAAAGGTAACATAAATAATAAATAATAAAGTATCTGAATATTGGGACATGCTAATGCCATATTAAGGGAAGTGATGAAAAGCATGAATTAGAAAGAGAGAAAAGTGTGGACAAAGAAACCTAGAAAATAATTGAAGCATAGAACTTACAACTCGGGAACGAAATATAAGGTCACCCCTATAAATTCTTGCCAACTTCTTCGTGGACTCTCTCACTTCTCTTTCCACACTTCTTTCTCAACTTATCTCATTTGCTCTCTCCCCC
>MCJB01002091.1:385736-399107 GCA_002018475.1 Nicotiana obtusifolia
CCCCCCCCCCCCCCCCTCATTTTCACCGAGTAGCTTTCTTCATTTCTTATTGAAACATATCTCATTTTCTCCCTCACCATCTTTGTCTATACAAGATAAACAACAAAAGTATACTAAAAGAAAAAATAAAGAAGAGAGAAAAACAAAGCCTTTTTGGCTTATTTTTCCATCCAAATTCATTCTTGAAGATAAAGAAGAAAACCCCAGATAAAGAATTGTAAATTTCAATCACTTTTCAATGTTTATATAAAGAACTAACTAGCAATATCATGACACAAACTTTGAAACACTAATAATATTCAATATTTTCCTTTTTCTTTTTCTCTTTTTTTCCTTCTCTTTTTTGGACAGGAAAAAAAAGGGATTAATGGCACCAGATGGAGGAGGATTGAAAGCAAGAAATAATGGAGGGACAAGGCAAGTATTAAAAAAAGGTCCATGGACAGCAACAGAAGACGCGATTTTAATGGAATATGTGAAGAAAAATGGAGAAGGAAATTGGAATGCAGTTCAAAGGAATTCAGGATTAATGAGATGTGGGAAAAGCTGTAGGTTAAGATGGGCTAATCATTTGCGGCCTAATCTTAAAAAAGGAGCATTTTCTTTAGAAGAAGAAAGGATTATTGTGGAACTTCATGCTAAACTTGGAAACAAATGGGCTCGTATGGCTGCTCAGGTTTATTGATTCTTTTATAAGAATAGTAGTACTGTTTTAAGTTCTTCATCTCATTTTTTTTACACAATCTGCATACGTCTAATAAGTCGGGAGTCAGAATTTTTATTAAGAGATGGTCAAAATTTAAAAAAGTAAACACACGAAAAGTCAAGGAAATTCTAACATATAATAATATACAGTGACTAATCAAGATTAGTTGCTTAAGTTCGACAGAATTCACTTCATCGAGCTCAAATATACATATACATAAATGTCAGAGAAAAAAAATTTGGCACACATATGAAGAAAAAAATGTACCCACTCTAAAACTCGGATTCACAACAACATATACATGGTTTTAGTTAGCTCCTAGCCATTGAGATCAAGAATTGTTGGTGTTCTGTATAATTATCAAATTGTCTCATTCTTTTTTGTATTTATTCCACGAACAGATGCCAGGTAGAACAGACAATGAAATCAAAAATTACTGGAACACAAGGCTAAAAAGAAGACAAAGAGCTGGTTTGCCTATATACCCTCAAGACATACAACCACAACTAAACCAACAAGAAAACCAATTACAACATAGTACTACCCCTTCACCATTTGATAATAATCCCCAAAACTCTAACTACATTAATCCCCCTCTTTCCCTTTTAGATATCTTCAACCCTTCGACCATGAAACCTAGTAATATTTCAAATCAATACCAATTCAATAATCCTTCTCCATATCTCACAACAACAAACAATCACAACCAACTCAAGCTTTTTCGCGATCCTCGTGTTAGCCTTTCTTTAACATTAGCATCATCGATAAGAAATTCACAACTTTCTTCAATGGTAGCAGCCGTGCCAAATAATTTTAGTCAGGGCTACTCTAATTCAATGCCAGTGCCACCACTTCAACATAAGTATCCAAATTTTGGCTCCACTACAAGACCTTTTACGGGGATTCCCTCGAACCCAAATGGTTTAATCTTAGGTACTAATTAATTCGCGCCTCAACTTGAAAATTTTGTTAAAATTTATTATTTTCTTTATATACATTTTTTCAACTGTACTTATATTTTCACTAACAGGCATGGGCGTACAAAACAACCCTTCAGTCCAATCCTCCATCCCCGAGACCGCAATATGTTCTAGGCATACAGGGAGTGATTTTATGAATACAACATCAAGTAATGATGCTGATAATTATGCTGTTTATCCTGGATTATCGCGAGGAAACAGTGGATTATTGGAAGATTTATTGGAGGAGTCTCAGACTTTGACAAGAGCTGAGAAAATAGAGGAGAATTGTCCAATTGAGAATGAGGCTAGTAAAGGGAAATTAGTGTGGGAGGAATATGGATTAAGTGAAGAGGCAGACGATATTATTTTAACTGAAGAATCAACATTTCGTTTTGCTCAAGAAGGTGGTGACGATGCCACCCCAATTAAGCACTCTGAAGACTCTAGCTCTCTCAACTCATCCTCAGGTAAATTCTCCCTTGTTAGTTGGACTAAATTTATATACACTGACCGTATAAAAAATATTCATACTATAATAGATTGTATTAGGTCTTTGCTACATTTTTCAGATTATCAAATTAGGATTATTACAGAAAGTGTTTCCTAAGCTTGATTGTGTACGTAGGTTAATTTTTGTGCGCTAATAGTTTACAGTTTTACCACACCATCGAGCTTAAGTTTTAAGCACTAATAGTGTAAATAACATTTATACAATTAGGCCACTTTAGAGAAGTAATTGAAGGTGGCTCTATTTGATGTATAAGCATTCAATATTGGTAACCTGTAGTAAATGGTAAGTAACCTATTATATAACATGTTAAATCGATCGTATAAAAGTTTGATACATTGTTAGTGTGTGTGAGTATATATAGCTTAAATCTAACTAGGTTCATGTGATATTACTTTCTTTATTATATTTCATTCATTTAGCACTTGAATAACTCTAGTTATTGCTTCATATATATAGGGATAACAACAAACGAAGGTTCATTAGAACTGGCTAATCAAGTGGATGAGGATATTATGAAATTTCTTGATAATTTTCCGGTAGGTGTACCAGTTCCTGATTGGTGTAGTGATGAAAATGATCAGCAGAATACTTCTAATGGCCAATCTTTCGAATGTGACCAAATACAATCACATTGCTCAAAATCAGGCTGATGAAGATTCAAATTCATCAATATGGGAAAGTGGAGAATGTTATTGTAGTGACGTGTTTTTTTTTTTTGTTAATTAGAACTAGTATATTAAGACACTTATATTCATCAAAAAGCCGTCAAGTAAATAGCAAAGATTCTTGGATTTTGTTGTTACCTTTTTTTTCTAAAGTTTAGGTTAATAAGTAGATCTAATGATAATTGGCCATTCAATTGTGTTGGCTTAATTATCTGTTGTGTACGATTCCTATGAATCATGGATTTTTTTGAGTTACATTGATTTTTCCAACCAAAAATAGTTTGTTGCGAATACGCATCGGATGATACAACACTATATAAACCCCACACAACAAATTGCACGCTACACCTTTGCACCTTTCTAGGCCAGGATGAACATCGTCATACTGGTGTCACCATTCATGGCACAGTGGGCACAAAAGGCGGTGAGTGTGACTGATACCATTGATAAGACCAAAGAACATCTAAGACTATATAAACCCGTCATCAGCATATTACAATATCAATGTGGGACTCAAATCTCATACCTTGCAATGAACCATAACATCGGATCATAGGATGGAGTTCGACACTTCGGTCCGATATAAAGATTTCTCGAATAATAAATGGACTTCGCGGTGTGGTATGAGTACATAAAATAAACGAAAGGACACACAAAATTATTCAAAGAATACATATGTTGTTGGATTCTATTACATTTTACCTCCGAATCAGCTAATTCTTCGAAGCTTTATTATGCCTTTAACAAAGCTCTGATTTTTGGTCAAAGCAAATCTGATAGAAATCAAAGGGAATCAGGTTCTCTATTTGTCTCCACAGTAAATAAGCGGAAAGTAAAATCAAACAATATAGGGAATCAGGTCCTCTATCTGTTTCCACAGTAAACAAGCAGTAAATAAAAGGCACACGATATTTACGTAGAAAACTCCTTGCTCAAGGAATTAAAAACCACGACCTATCCTAGTAGGATTTCAAATTTACTAAATCGAGCAAACTTCATATTACAATCTATAGCAATCTAGGAATTAAACTCTTAATCCCCGCACCCCTTACAATAACTCTATTGTAAGCCATTTGCAATAACTCTATTACAAAGCAACGAACCTTGAGTAACTCTAGTCAAGAAACCAAACCAATAATGGTTGAAATCTATCCTACAAAGACACTTCTTGAAAGTAGTGTATGATTACAAGTGAAGAACAAAATGACAAAGACTCAACAAACCTAAGGACTTAAGATATCTTCAGTCTCTGGATCTGGTCCTTAAGGTTGTAGCATCTTTGTTCTTGAGAGATCCCTTGAAGGCTGTGATGGCTAGCACTTGAGAGAATATGATTTTTGGATTTGCAAGTGTTGAGTGAAACGCCTTACTTCACGTTGATAATATACGTGTGAGGTCATGAAAGATGATGCAAGAGAGTGTCCTTTAGGTTAGCCTTAGCAAGCTACAACGGTGATGCTGTACTGGTGCCAGACGGTACAGTGCAACAACTTTTACAACTGTAGAGTTGACTACACGACGACCAGGGGAACTGATTCACACCTGGTCCCTATCTGGTCCCTATCTGGTCCCTCGAGAATATTTTAGTGGCATCAAAATATAAAGTAATATATCCGCTGCCAGTCAGTACATTGCAACAACTTTTACAGTTGTAGAGTTGACTGTACGACAGCCAAGGGAATTGATCACATCTGGTCGCTATCTGGTTCCTCGAGAACGTTTGGCACATCATCAAAATACAAAATAGCATAACTTATCAATTTTTCCCCTTTTTGATGATTACAATCCCATAATTGATATTTCCCCTGAGAATCATATTACCACATATTCCCCCTAAGGATCATACTGATAATCAACATGACAACAGCAATGCAATATTCCCCTTGCGAAACAAACCATTACACCAATCTTTCACGCATACACAAAATATCATTTGACAACCATCAATCTGACTCCCTTGAACTTTCCCTTTTGGCATCGTTGAAAAGATTAATAAAAGAAGCACAAGAGAAAAGAAGCTCAACAACATTAACTCATACCACTTGGGAAGCACCACATAAACAATAATAAGAACAACAAGTGAATATCATTGCACAAAATAGAGTAATTACCATTGTTTCTTGTACCCCATGAGATCAAGCATGGCCCTAGAAAATATGACATTTCTGTGCTCTTTCTATCCACCAGAAATCCAATATGATCAGCATCAGCATATACCACCAAGTCAAAATCATCTCTTGAAGGATAGAGTAGGACCGGGTCATGCATTTTCTTAAGATACCTCAAAATGCTTTTGGCAGCCTTCAAGTGCGATTATTTTGGGCTTGATTGGAACCTAGCACACAACCCAACACTAAAAATAATATCAGGTTTGCTAGAATTCAAGTACAGAGGATATCCAATGATACCCCTATACATAGTTTCATTGACAAGAGAACCGGGCTCGTCCATATCTAGTCGAGCAGTAATGACAATAAGAGTATCAATAGTCTTAGAATTCTCTATCTCAAATCTTTTTAGCAGCTCCTTGAAGTACTTATGTTGACTAATCATAGTGCCTTTTGAGGTTTGATTTATTTCTTGTTGTGTTTCCAAGTTTATCAAGCTTATTTTGGAACACCTACCTGGTTCTAATCATTGTTCTGTCTAAAGGCCTAGGGACCAGGTGCCACATTATGTTCCTCTCAATCTGATGGAGTTCTTCTTGCATAACATTTATCCAATTAGCATCTTTCAATGCTTTTTGATTTTCTTAGGCTCGATTTGAGACAAGAAGCTTGAGAAGGCAAACATGTTCCTTGCCTTAGATCTAGGTTGAATACTAGAGTCTAAGGGTGTGATCACATTTTGAGGGGTTGTGAACACTTTTGATTCCAGTTGGATATTTGAACTTCAGAATTTGAAGGATCATATTCCTCCACATTTGAAACATTATTGACATCAACAGCATTATGACTTTCACTTCTTTGTGCTGCATCAGAAGTACCTGATGTAGTATCAACAACCCTAAGTTCAATTTCAGTCGAGATGATAGAGGGACCAGGTTCCTCTGTTTCTTTTGGAAATTCTGCTGCATATTCTTCATCGTTCTGCTTGACTTGACTCATCAAATTAGTCTTTCCATTTGCAATATCTATAGTTTCACCAAGAGCATTTGTAAATTCTCTATCTTCATCTTCTTTGTTATGTGACCCTTCTCCACCATTATTAAGAATAAAACATTTGCATCCAAAGGCTTTCAAGTAAGTCAGTTTGGGGTTTCTCCCATTGAGCAGTTCATAGAGAGTCTTCTCGAGAAGGGACCTGATCATGCACCTATTAACCAAGTAACAGGTAGTGTTGACTGCTTCAGCCCACGAACTAGGTCCTCCATGACCTACTTGATCAGCAAAGAAAGACTCGCATGCCCCAATCGTCTGTGCCATAAATTAACATCATCATCAATGGCAATTAGGCATGTTAGATCACCACCATTCAGTGAGTCAAGGTCTGCAACATAGGTGTTCTTGAACCTTTTGACTATCAACACCACTTCACCAGTTTTAAGATCGGCGACTATGCAAGATTTCGACAAGAACTTCACTTCATTTCCCTTGTCACAGATTTGAGACACACTCAACAAGATATATTTCAAGCCATTCACATAGTACACATTTTTAATTGTATGAGAAAGTATTTTGCCAATTTTGCTAACACCAAGAATATAGCCCTTTTTGCCGTTTTAAAGGACACACTTCCACCTTGGAAGGCCTTGAGTGAGAGAAAATCATTCATTCTTTCAGTCATATGCTTAGAGAAGCCGCTATCTATGTACTATTTTTAACTGCTACCTCTCACTCTAGCCTACACACAAAATCACTAATTAGACTTAGGAACCCAAGCTAGCTTGGGTCCCTTATAATGATAGAATGAGTGAACCAAACTCCTTTTTGCTCATGTAGGCAGCATATTTTCTTTTCAAGGAACCAGGTTCCTCAACAATAGGCCTCTTTTCAACAAAAACTTTATTTTTCTGCAAAGACTGAATTTTAGCTTTACAAGAATCCTTGTACTGACCCATTTGATCACAGTGAGTACACAACCAATTATCAGCCACATTTACATACTTGTTATGGGGATTATAAGAGGTTTTATCCTTTTGGAACCCGATTCACTGGAGGAGTCTCCACAGGCAGCCAAAGCTTGCTTCACCACGTTCTCAGCAATATCTTTTCTTTTGGACTTCCTATCAGGGACCTGATTTCTCTTTGCCGCCTTATCAGAGTTGGTTTTGTAATGATCCTGCTTATGAAGAAGACATTCTTTAATGAAGTGTCCAGACTTTCTAAACTTATGACAACAATCATTTCCTTTGAAATTCTTACTGGAACTTCCTTTTTTTGGGATCCTACCATTTCTACGAACCATCTTTTGAAATCTCTGAGTGAATTACATCATGTCAGATTCATCACAACTTGAGTCGTTTGGGCAGCTTTGAGAACCAGGTTCTTCTCCTTCTTGGGATCTCTTCTTGCAAGATCATTCTTTCTCTTCATCTTATATGTTTTGAGATTTCCAATAAGCTCGTCGATAGTCGGTTTCTTTAGGTCTTTGGCTTTAGTAATGGAATTAACCTTGCTTTCCAAGGAACAAGTAGAACACTGAGTATCTTTCATACTAGCTTGTTGGTCGGGATGATTTCACCAAGTGAATGAAGCTCTTTGATTATGGAGGTAAAACGTGTATGCATCTCCTGAATGGACTCTTCCTCCTTCATCTTGAAAAGCTCATACTCGGTAGTAAGCATATCAATTTTGGACTGCATAACCTGAGTAGTTCCCTCATGGGCAGTTTGTAGAGATTCTCATCTCTCCTTAGTAAACTGACATGCTGAGACACGATTATACTCGTCTGGCCCAATACCACACACAAGAATTTCTTCCTCTTGAAGTTCTTTTCAACAACTTTTCGGTCAACATCATTGTATTCTTTTCTTGTCCTTGGAATAGTCCTTGTTCCCTCTCCAACAGCCTTCATAGGGACAAAGGGATCATCACAAATCACGTCCCAAAGCTTAGAGTCTTCATCCATAATGAAATCATGCATTCTTGTTTTCCACCAACCATAATATTGGCTATTGAATCTCGGTTGTCTGTAAGTTGATTATCCTTCTTTAAAGTTTGATGGAGCAGCCATGTTGATCCTTTCTAGGTAATAACCTTTTAGAAAGAACCTACTCTGAAGCCAATCGATAGAAATTAAGAATCCACCAAACACTATAGAGAATCAGGTTCTCTATCCATTCCCATAGTAAATAAACAAAAAATAAAATCAAACAGTATCGGGAACTAGGTTCTCTATCTGTTCCCATAGTAAACAGGCAGTAAATAAAAGGCATACGATATTTATGTGAAAAACTTCTTGCTCAAGAGATTAAAAACCACGACCTACCCTAGTAGGATTTCATCTTCACTAAACCGAACAAACATCAGATTACAACCTATTGCAATCTAGGAATTAAACTCTTAATCCCTCGCCCCTTACAATAAGTATATTGTAAGCCATTTGCAATAACTCTATTACAAAGCAACAAACCTTGACTAACTCTAGTCAAGAAATCAAACCAACAATGGTTGAAATCTGTCCTACAAAGACAGTTCTTGAAAGTAGTATATGATTAAGTGAAGAACAAAATGACAAAGATTCAACAAACCTAAGGACCTAAGATATCTTCAATCTCTGAATCTGGTCTTTGAGGTTGTAGCATCTTTGTTCTTGGGAGAGCCCTTGAATGTTGTAATGGCTAGCACTTGAGAGAATATGATTTTTGAATTTTGCAAGTGTTGAGTGAAACCCCTTACCTCATGTTGATAATATATGTGTGAGGTCATGAAAGATAATGCAAGGGAGTGTCCTTTAGTTTGGTCTTAGCAAGCTACAATGTGCTGTTGTATTATTGCCAGACGGTACAGTGCAACAACTTTTACAACTGTAGAATTGACTGAACGACGACCAGGGGAACTGGTTCACACTTGGTCCTTATCTAGTTCCTCGAGAATATTTGACCGGCATCAAAATATGAAGTAACATATCTGTTGCTAGTCGGTATAGCAACTTTTACAGCTGTAGAGTTGACTGTACGACGAACAAGAGAACTGATCATATCTAGTCCCTATCTGGTTCCTCGAGAATATTTGGCAAATCATCAAAACACAAAATAACATAACTTATCAAAATCAAATTAGGGATAGGAAATAGGTTTTAGGGTCAGTATTTGTATATGTTTAATGTTGTAATTTTTGTTTTCTTTTTCTTTTTAAAATTCAATTTGTCTGTACAATATACTTAGCATATGCGCCAAAAATTTGGGCTGAGCGCGAGTCTCACGTGGACAAAGAGAGGTACTAATTTCAGGGGCAAGTGCACAAATAGTCATTTTTAAGGATGTTATTTAGAGATTAACCAATACTTATTTTGTTTTGAAATTTTAAACTAAGAGTCCGTTTGGACATAAGAATTTTTTCACCTTTTTTTTGAATTTTTTTATTTTTTTCGAAATCAGTGTATGGCCATAAAATTTTCAATTTTCACTTGAAGATGGATTTTGGAATTTTTAGAAAATTTGAAAAACTCCAAAAAGTTGTTTTTCAAAATTTTCACTCGTATCATTCACAAAACTTCAAAAGCAACCCAAAATTAAATTCATGTGCAAACACAACTCTAATTTTCAAATATCATTTTCACTTGAAATTTTTTTTTACTTTCTTTTTGAAATTTTACAATTTTTATGTCCAAACACCCACTAAAAATCTTAACTTCGGGATGATTCAGGATATTTTGTCCTAAAAATTAAACCGAAAATTTAAAATTCAAACTAATTCCTAAATAGCAGTGCTTTAGAGTGGCTACTAATATTATTTCTACCTACTTTCACCACAAACAAGGATAAGGTAATACGTTGCATGTAAATTTAGAGTGTGTAATACGTTTTTTTGAGACAAGTTTGATTTTGGGATTTCATTTAGATTTTTGCAGTTTTAGTCATGGCTTGTCGTTCTTATAAGAGATCATTGTAAAGATAAAATACGAATATTATAATTAAGAGCTATTAAACATAAAAATATATCAACCTTTTTGTATCGAAAGAAGTGTTATATAAATGGAACAAAAGAAGCAGTAAAAAGTACTCTTTTCATCATCTTAATTATATCTCTGGCTCTTTTCTAGTCCTAGACACTAAATACAGTCAAATTAATCTCTCTATAATAATTATTTTCTATAATAGAAACTTCACGATAACAACCAAGTTGTTTTGAAGTTATTTTTTTATGTTATGTTATAATATATGTTATTTATAATAGTACTTCATTATATCAGGTAAAACATATCGGAATAGACGTAACTATTATAAAAAGATTTAACTGTAATATTAGTTTGTATTTTGATTCTTCATGATAAGACCTAATAATTAGTAAGACTTGGATCACACCCTTCTTTATCCGGAATCTCGCATAAATGCAGGTGATGTTGTCTTTACTAAATCTGGAGTATATTTATGATGTCACAAAGTAGACATTTTCGTTCTTCTTTTTGATTTACTTTGTAAGTACTAAGGGAAACGTCTCTATTTTTAGCATTCCCCTGGAAAAAAAGAAGAAGATCAGGCACTCCCATCCCCAATAATCCCTCACTTATTATTTCTTCTTATTTCCTTTTACCTTCTTTTAAAATAAAATAAGAACAGCCATTTTCCGACCTATTACAGAAAGAAAATAGGTAGTCCAGATGCAGTGGCTAATACACCTTCTAATAGAGGATGTTATCAATTTCAGTAAAATTATCTTCATATGACCTATAGGTCATGAGTTCAAGCTGCGGAATCCGTCATTTATGCTTGTATCATGGTGTCTACATCATACCTCTTAGGATATGACCCTTCCGCAGGTCCTACGTGCATGAGGAATACTTTATGCATCGAGCTATTCCTGTCAATGTCAATTTACAAAAATTATGCATATGCATCTAAATAATATTCTTCAAGAAAACAAAATATACAATAGCCGGGCATCCTACCAAATATGTATTAATTTGGAATAGGAAATAAAGTGAAAAATCAATAAAATCTCAGACCGAAATCCACTTACGCTGAAGTGTGACAATAATTCTTTGTAATGGGATGAATATAGTTTCTTCGCCTTTAACCATAAGTCTCGGATTCGAGCCCTTCGAATAAAAAAACTTCTAATAGGATGCTAGTGTTTAACCCTTTCATGGGTCTTACACTGTGCTAATCCAAATTAATTGGGATCCCAATATAGATACTGGACACCCAACGAGCCAAAAAAAAAAAAAAAGGAAAGAAGGAAAAGCTATACAGAATACATATTAAACTAAAAATAATTACCCTAAGTACCCATCCATCCCTTAATAATTAGAAGTTTGACTTGGCTTAAATTGACTTTACTTAATGGGCATGCTAATGGATAGGAGGATAATTATTTAGCTCCTATAAATATTTCTGAATCTTTCCCAAAAAAGACTGGGATTCTTACACAAATGCCGGCCTGATCTAATATTTATTTTTTTTAATCGGCGTATATTGATATGTATTGATTATACATAATTAAATATATAATATACATAAATTATATACACATTATATATTTATCGATTATTTTTAGTTTAAAAGATAAGATAGATGATTATTTGTGTAGATTGTTACACTAGACCAAGACTCTGATACAGAAAACCTCATGTGTATGTCACTGGCTAGTTAGTGACGGAATGATATGCATGTTTCATGTTCTCTGTCATTGTATTTTGGTACTTTATATTGAAACTTTATGTTAATTTGACGTTGGGACGTGCTTTTTAGTGTTTTATTATTTGTGCCATACGCCAAAATTTGCTAGCGTAATGCCCATAAGCCCATAGGACAGACCATATATTTGATTATTATCTGGAAAAGTATAGCTCATTTTTCTGCAATTTGTGTGCATAACGTTCCAAGAATTTTTGAGGTCATCATAAAGAATTTAAGGTCCAAAAAATGTACAAGAGTTATGGGTTGTTCATATTGTAGTCACCCATCTTTGTAATTCTTCAATATCAAGCTAATTAAATTGGAATTGTTTTATTGGCAATATAATCAATTTGTACTTCAAAGGGATTATCTATAAAGTTGAGGGCCAAATAGTAATTTTGCAAATTGGTATTTAGAAATTATATCTTGATATATTCTTTCACTTTTTCATGTCCTCCATCGTGATAGCTTACAACTTTTTTCATAAATAATAGGTACTCTCAAATTATCGATCACACCCTCTAACATATGATATATTCTTTTTTATATAAACTTGTTAAAAAAATCTAGTGCTCTTGACAAAATCTCATTCTTTAACACGTGTCATCGTAATAAAGTCGGCAAGTTTTCTTAACAAGCCGTGATAGGATTTCTCGAATTTTAATATACCTTTTTTATATTTCTTTCTCGGTTTTTTTTTTAATTTACATATGAGTAAACCATTGTTTATAGTCGAATTAAACCAACCAAATAAAATAAAATTTTTTGTGAACCATTGACATTTATAAAAAATAAAATAAAGAATTGTAGAGCTAATTAGATTTCAGGTCCAACTATCCTATGCATTTGTGTTGTATTGGCAAGAGACACTACTAGAATTCAGGAAAATAGAGACCAAAATTTAGCGACCAAAGTTGGTCTGCCGCGAAAAGCGACCAACTTTGGTCGCTTATGTAAACAAAAAAAATGAAAAAAAAACTTAATTCCTATAGCGACCAAAATAGGACGCAAGTTGGTCGCCCTTTTGTTCAACATTTTGACCGGCCTGGTCAAACAATGCTGGTCAAAGAAAATTCAAAAATGGTGACCAAATATGGTCGCTCAACTGGACCCACGTTCAACTTTGGCGACCAAAGTTGGTCGCTAAGGGATGAAAAATTTTCGGGGGACATAAGCGACCTTTGTTGGTCGCTATTTTTGAATATTAAATTTAATCAGAAATTAAATTAGCGACGAACTTTGGTCGCTTAACAGATGGAAAATTTTCTGGGACATAAGCGACCAAAGGTGCTCGCTAATGGTGAATATTAAATTTAATCAGAAATTAAATCGGCGACCAACTTTGGTCGCTTAACAGATGGGAAATTTTTTGGGACATAGGCGACCGTAATTGGTCGCTATTTTTAAATATTAAATTTAATCAGAAATTAATTTAGCGACCAACTTTGGTCGCCTAACAGATGGGAAATTTTCTGGGACATAAGCGACCGTAGTTGGTCGCTATGTTTGAATATTAAATTTAATCAGAAATTAAATTAGCGACCAACTTTGGTCGCTTTACAGATGGGAAATTTTCTGGGACATAAGCGACCAAAGGTGGTCGCTAATATGTTAATATTTTATCAAAGTATATAAATATATTACTAAAATATATATATATATATATACCTTGATATATATATATATATATAGTTATATATATAATTATTTATATAAATATATTATACAGTTTTATATATATATAT
>MCJB01002092.1:0-13143 GCA_002018475.1 Nicotiana obtusifolia
CTTCGACCACGCCAAAAGCGTGGGCTATAGCACACGAAAATATCAAAATCGGGCCGATTTCTCGTTTTATTGCCTAAAAATACCAAAAAATGAGGAACGATCATAGCGGGTCGCTCTCACACATTCCTTAGGTCCTTCCCTAATGTACGAATAAATTTTACGGGATCCGGGTCCGGATTCCCGGGGCCATGCCAAAAGCGTGGGCTATAGCACACGAAAATATCAAAATCGGGCCGAGTTCTCGTTTTATTGCCTAAAAATACCAAAAAATGAGGAACGGTCATTGCGGGTCACTCGCACACGTTCCTTAGGTCCTTCGCTAATGTACGGATAAATTCAATGGGGTCCGGGTCCGGATTCCCAGGGCCATGCCAAAAGCGTGGGCTATAGCACACGAAAATATCAAAATCGGGCCTAGTTCTCGTTTTATTGCCTAAAAATACCAAAAAATGAGGAACGGTCATTGCGGGTCGCTCTCACACGCTCCTTAGGTCCTTCCCTAATGTCCGGATAAATTTTACGGGGTCCGGGTTCGGATTCCCGGGGCCACGCCAAAAGCGTGGGCTATAGCACACGAAAATATCAAAATCGGGCCTAGTTCTCGTTTTATTGCCTAAAAATACCAAAAAATGAGGAACGGTCATTGCGGGTCACTCGCACATGTTTTTTAGGTACTTCCCTAACGTACGGATAAATTTTATAGGGTCGGAGTCCGGATTCTCGGGGACACGCCAAAAGCGTGGGCTATAGCACACGAAAATATCAAAATCGGGCCGAATTCTGGTTTTATTGGCATAAAGTACCAAAAAATGTGGAACAATCATTCCGGGTCGCTCTCATACATGCCATAGGTCCTTTCCTAATGTCCGGATAAGTTTTATAGTGTCCGGGTCTAGATTCCCGGGGCCACGCCAAAAGCGTGGGCTATTATAGCACACGGAAATATCAAAATCGGGCCGAGTCACGGTTTTATTGCCTAAAAATACCAAAAAATGAGGAACGGTCATTGCGGGTCGCTCTCACACATTGCTTAGGTCCTTCCCTAAGGTCCGGGTTCTGATTCCTTCGACCACGCCAAAAGCGTGGGCTATAGCACACGAAAATATCAAAATTGGGCCTAGTTCTCGTCTTATTGCCTAAAAATACCAAACTATGAGGAACGATCATAGAGGGTCGCTTTCACACGTTCCTTAGGTCCTTTCCTAATGTACGGATAAATTTTATGGGATCCGGGTCCGCATTCCCGGGGCCATGCCAAAAGCGTGGGCTATAGCACACGAAAATATCAAAATCGGGCCGAGTTCTCGTTTTATTGCCTAAAAATACCAAAAAATGAGGAACGATCATTGCGGGTCGCTCTCACACGTTCCCTAGGTCCTTCCCTAATGTCCGGATAAATTTTATGGGGTCCGGGTCCGGATTCCCGGGGCCACGCCAAAAGCGTGGGCTATAGCACACGAAAATATCAAAATCGGGCCTAGTTCTCGTTTTATTGCCTAAAAATACCAAAAAATGAGGAACGGTCATTGCAGGTCGGTCGCACACGTTCCGTAGGTCCTTCTCTAATGTACGGATAAATTGTATGGGGTCCGGGTCCAGGTTCTCGGGGCCACGCCAAAAGCGTGGGCAATATCACACGAAAATATCAAAGTCGGGCCTAGTTCTTGTTTTATTGCCTAAAAATACCAAAAATTGAGGAAAGGTCATTGCGGGTCGCTCTCACACGCTCCTTAGGTCCTTCCCTAATGTCCGTATAAATTTTACGGGGTCCGGGTTCAGATTCCTGGGGCCACGCCAAAAGCATGGGCTATAGCACACGAAAATAACAAAAATCGGGTCTAGTTCTCGTTTTATAGCCTAAAAATACAAAAAATATGAGGAACCGTCATTGCGGGTCACTCGCACACGTTCCTTAGGTCCTTCGCCAATGTCCGGATAAATTATATGGTGTCCGGGTCCGGGTTCTCGGGGCGACGCCAAAAGCGTGGGCTATAGCACACGAAAATATCAAAATCGGGCCTAGTTCTCTTTTTATTGCCTAAAAATACAAAAAAATGAGGAACGATCATTGCGGGTCAGTTTCACACGTTTCTTAGGTCCTTTTCTAATGTCCGGATAAATTTTACGGGGTCCGGGTTCGGATTCCTTCGACCACGCCAAAAGCGTGGGCTATAGCACACGAAAATATCAAAATCGGGCCGAGTTCTCGTTTTATTGTCTAAAAATACAAAAAAATAAGGAACGGTCATTGCGGGTCACTCGCACACGTTTTTTAGGTCCTTTCCTAATGTCCGGATAAATTTTATGGGGTCGGAGTCCGGATTCCCGGGGCCACGCCAAAAGCGTGGGCTATAGCACACGAAAATATCAAAATCGGGCCGAGTTCTCTTTTTATTGCCTAAAAATACCAAAAAATGAGGTACGGTCACTGCGGGTCACTACCACACATTCCTTAGGTCCTTCCCTAATGTTCGGATAAATTCAATGGGGTCCGGGTCCGGATTCCCGGGGCCACGCCAAAAGCGTGGGCTATAGCACACGAAAATATCAAAATCGGGCCTAGTTCTCATCTTATTGCCTAAAAATACCAAACTATGAGGAACGATCATAGCGGGTCGCTTTCACACGTTCCTTAGGTCCTTTCCAAATGTCCGGATAAATTTTACGGGGTCCGGGTCCGTATTCCCGGGGCCATGCCAAAAGCGTGGGCTATAGCACACGAAAATATCAAAATCGGGCCGATTTCTCGTTTTATTGCCTAAAAATACCAAAAAATGAGGTACGGTCCTTGCGGGTCGCTCTCACACATTCCTTAGGTCCTTCCCTAATGTCCTGATAAATTCAATGGGGTCCGGGTTCGGATTCCCGGGGCCATGCCAAAAGCGTGGGCTATAGCACATGAAAATATCAAAATCGGGCCTAGTTCTCTTTTTATTGCCTAAAAATACCAAAAAATGAGGAACGGTCATTGCGGGTCGCTCGCACACGTTCCTTAGGTCCTTCGCTAATGTACGGATAAATTGTATGGGGTCCGGGTCCGGGTTCTCGGGGCCACGCCAAAAGCGTGGGCAATATCACACGAAAATATCAAAGTCGGGCCTAGTTCTCGTTTTATTTCCTAAAAATACCAAAAATTGAGGAAAGGTAATTGCGGGTCGCTCTCACACGCTCATTAGGTCCTTCCCTAATGTCAGTATAAATTTTACGGGGTCCGGGTTCAGATTCCCGGGGCCACGCCAAAAGCGTGGGCTATAGCACACGAAAATATCAAAATCGGGCCTAGTTCTCGTTTTATTGCCTAAAAATGCCAAAATATGAGGAACGGTCACTGCGGGTCGCTGTCACACGTTCCTTAGGTCCTTCCCTAATGTCCGGATAAATATTAGGGGGTCGGGGTCCGGATTCCCGGGGCCACGCCAAAAGCGTGGGCTATAGCACACGAAAATATCAAAATCGGGCCTAGTTCTCGTTTTATTGCCTAAAAATACCAAAAAATGAGGAATGGTCATTGCGGGTCACTCGCACATGTTTTTTAGGTCCTTCCCTAACATCCGGATAAATTTTATAGGGTCGGAGTCCGGATTCCCGGGGCCACGCCAAAAGCGTGGGCTATAGCACACGAAAATATCAAAATCGGGCGGAATTCTGGTTTTATTGGCTTAAATTACTAAAAAATGAGGAACAGTCATTCCGGGTCGCTCTCACACGTGCCATAGGTCCTTTCCTAATGTCCGGACAAGTTTTATAGTGTTCGGGTCTAGATTCCCGGGGCCACGCAAAAAGCGTGGGCTATTATAGCACACGGAAATATCAAAATCGGGCCGAGTCACGGTTTTATTGCCTAAAAATACCAAAAAATGAGGAACGGTCATTGCGGGTCGCTCTCACACATTGCTTAGGTCCTTCCCTAAGGTCCGGGTTCGGATTCCTTCGACCACGCCAAAAGCGTGGGCTATAGCACAAGAAAATATCAAAATCGGGCCGAATTCTCGTTTTATTGTCTAAAAATACAAAAAAAATGAGGAACGGTCATTGTGGGTCGCTCGCACACATTTTTTATGTCCGTCCCTAATGTCCGGATAAATTTTATGGGGTCGGAGTCCGGATTCCCGGGGCCAAGCCAAAAGCGTGGGCTATAGTACACTAAAATATCAAAATCGGGCCTAGTTCTCATCTTATTGCCTAAAAATACCAAACTATGAGGAAAGATCATAGCGGGTCACTTTCACACGTTCCTTAGGTCTTTTCCTAATGTCCGGATAAATTTTACGGGGTCCGGGTCCGGATTCCCGGGGCCATGCCAAAAGCGTGGGCTATTGCACACGAAAATATCAAAATCGGGCCGATTTCTCGTTTTATTGCCTAAAAATACCAAAACATGAGTTACGGTCATTGCGGGTCTCTCTCACACATTCCTTAGTTCCTTCCCTAATGTACGGATAAATTCAATGAGGTCCGGGTCCGGATTCCCGGGGCCATGCCAAAAGCGTGGGCTTATAGCACACGAAAATATCAAAATCGGGCCTAGTTCTCGTTTTATTGCCTAAAAATACCAAAAAATGAGGAACGGTCATTGCGGGTCGCTCGCACACGTTCCTTAGGTCCTTCGCTAATGTTCGGATAAATTGTATGGGGTCCGGGTCTGGGTTCCCGGGGCCACGCCAAAAGCGTGGGCTATAGCACACGAAAATATCAAAATCGGGCCTAGTTCTCGTTTTATTGCCTAAAAATACAAAAAAATGTGGAACGATCATTGCGGGTGGGTTTCACATGTTTCTTAGGTCCTTTCCTAATGTCCGGATAAATTTTACGGGGTCCGGGTTCGGATTCCTTCGACCACGCCAAAAGCGTGGGCTATATCACACGAAAATATCAAAATCGGGCCGAGTTCTCGTTTTATTGCCTAAAAATAAAAAAAATGATGAGCGGTCATTGCGGGTCGCTCGCACACGTTTTTTAGGTCCTTCCCTAATGTCCGGAAAAATTTTATGGGGTCGGAGTCCGGATTCCTGGGGGCACGCCAAAAGCGTGGGCTATAGCACACAAAAATATCAAAATCGGGCCGAATTCTGGTTTTATTGGCTTAATTTACCAAAAAATGAGGAACGGTCATTCCGGGTCGCTCTCACACGTGCCATAGGTCCTTTCCTAATGTCCGGATAAGTTTTATAGGGTCCGGGTCTAGATTCCCGGGACCACGCCAAAAGCGTGGGCTATTATAGCACACGAAAATATCAAAATCGGGCCGAGTCACGGTTTTATTGCCTAAAAATACAAAAAAATGAGGAACGGTCATTGCGGGTCGCTCTGACACATTGCTTAGATCCTTCCCTAATGTCCAGATAAATTTTATGGGGTCCGGGTCTGTATTCCCGGGGCCACGCCAAAAGCGTGAGCTATAGCAGACGAAAATATCAATATCGGGCCTATTTCTCGTTTTATTGCCTAAAAATACCAAAAAATAAGGAACGATCATAGCGAGTCGCTTTCACACTCTCCTTAGGTCCTTCCCTAATGTCCGAATAAATTTTACGGGGTCCGGGTCCGGATTCCTGGGGCCACGCCAAAAGTGTGGGCTATAGCACACGAAAATATCAAAATCGGGCCTAGTTCTCGTTTTATTGCCTAAAAATAGCAAAAAGATGAGGAACGGTCATTGCGGGTCCCTCGCACATGTTCCTTAGGTCCTTCGCTAATGTCTGGATAAATTGTATGAGGTCCGAGTCCGGGTTCCCGGGGCCACGCCAAAAGTGTGGGCTATAGAACACGAAAATATCAAAATCGGGCCGAGTTCTCGTTTTATTGCCTAAAAATACCAAACAATGAGCAACGATCATTGTGGGTCGCTCTCACACATTCCTTAGATCCTTACCTAATGTCCGGATAAATTCAATGGGGTCCGGGTCCGGATTCCCTGGTCCACGCCAAAAGCGTGGGCTATAGCACACGAAAATATCAAAATCAGGCCGAGTTCTCGTTTCATTGCCTAAAAATACCAAAAAATGAGGTACGGTCATTGCGGGTCGCTCTCACACGTTCTTTAGGTCCTTCCCTAACGTCCGGATAAATTTGATAGGGTCGGGGTCCAGATTCTCGTGGCCACGCCAAAATCGTGGGCTATAGCACACGAATATCTCAAAATCGTGCCGAGTTATGGTTTTATTGCCTAAAAATACCAAAAATTGAGGAAAGGTCATTGCGGGTCACTCTCACACGTTGCTTAGGTCCTTCCCTAATGTCCGGATAAATTTTATGGGGTCCGGGTCCGGATTCCCGGGGCCACGCCAAAAGCGTGGGCTATAGCACACAAAAATATCAAAATCGGGCCGAGTTATGGTTTTATTGCCTAAAAATACCAAAAAATAAGGAACGGTCATTGTAGGTTGCTCTCACAAGTTGCTTAGGTGCTTCCCTAATGTCCGGATAAATGTTATGGGGTCCGGGTCTGGATTCCCGGGGCCACGCCAAAAGCGTGGGCTATAGCACACGAAAATATCAAAATCGGTCCTAGATCTCGTTTTATTGCCTAAAAATACCAAAAAATGAGGAACGATTATAGCGGGTCGCTTTCACACGCTCCTTAGGTCCTTCCCTAATGTTCGGATAAATTTTACCGGGTCCGGGTCCGGATTCCTGGGGCCACGCCAAAAGCGTGGGCTATAGCACACGAAAATATCAAAATCGGGCCTTGTTCTCGTTTTATTGCCTAAAAATACCAAAAAGATGAGGAACGGTCATTGCGGGTCCCGTGCACACGTTCCTTAGTTCCTTCGCTAATGTCTGGATAAATTGTATCGGGTCCGGGTTCCCGGGATCACGCCAAAATCATGGGCTATAGCACACGAAAATATCAAAATCGAGCCTAGTTCTCGTTTTATTGCCTAAAAATACCAAAAAATGAGGAACGGTCATTGCGGGTCACTTGCTGACGTTCCTTAGATCCTTTCCTAATGTCAGAATAAATTTTACGGGGTCTGAGTTCGGATTCCCTGGGCCACGCTAAAAGCGTGGGCTATAGCACACGAAAATATCAAAATCGGGCCGAGTTCTCGTTTTATTGCCTAAAAATACCAAACAATGAGCAACGGTCATTGCAGGTCACTCGCACACGTTCCTTAGGTCCTTACCTAATGTCCGGATAAATTCAATGGGGTCCGGGTCCGGATTCCCTCGTCCATGCCAAAAGCGTGGGTTATTGCACAAGAAAATATCAAAATCGGGCCGAGTTCTCACTTTATTGCCTAAAAATACCAAAAAAATGAGGAACGATCATTGCGGGTCGCTTTCACACGTTCCTTATGTCCTTCCCTAATGTCCGAATAAATTTTACGGGGTCCGGGTTCGGATTCCCTGGGCCACGCCAAAAGCGTGGGCTATAACACACGAAAATATCAAAATCGGGCCGAGTTATGGTTTTATTGCCTAAAATTACCAAAAAATGAAGAACGGTCATTGCGGGTCGCTCTCTCACGTTCCTTAGGTACTTCCATAATGTCCGAATTAATTTTATGGAGTCCGGGTCCAGATTCGCGGGGCCACGCCAAAAGCGTGGGCTATAGCACACGAAAATATCAAAATCGGGCCGAGTTCTCGTTTTAATGCCTAAAAATACCAAAAAATGAGGTACGGTCACTGTGGGTCGCTCTCACACATTCCTTAGGTCCTTCCCTAATGTCCAGATAAATTTTATGGGGTCCGAGTACGGATTCCCCGGGCCATGCCAAAAGCGTGGGCTATAGCACACGAAAATATCAAAATCGGGCTGAGTTCTCGTTTTATTGCCTAAAAATACCAAAAAATGAGGAAAGGTCATTACGGGTCGCTCTCACACGTTGCTTAGGTCCTTCCCTATACGGATAAATTTTACGGGGTCCGGGTCCGTATTCCCGGGGCCACGCTATAAGCGTGGGCTATAGCACACGAAAATATCAAAATCGGGCCTAGTTCTCGTCTTATTGCCTAAAAATACCAAAATATGAGGAACGATCATAGCGGGTCACTTACACACGTTCCTTAGGTCCTTTCCTAATGTCCGGATAAATTTTACGGGGTCCGGGTCCGGATTCCCTGGGCCATGCCAAAAGCGTGGGCTATAGCACACGAAAATATCAAAATCGGGCCTAGTTCTCATTTTATTGTCTAAAAATACCAAAAAATGAGGAACGGTCATTGCGGGTCGCTCGCACACGTTCCTTAGGTCCTTCGCTAATGTCCGGATAAATTGTATGGGGTCCGGGTCCGGGTTCCCGGGGTCGCGCCAAAAGCGTGGGCTATAGCACACGAAAATATCAAAATCGGGCCTAGTTCTCGTTTTATTGCCTAAAATACCAAAAAAAAAGGAACGGTCATTGCGGGTTGCTTGCACAAGTTCCTTAGGTCCTTCCCTAATGTCCGGATAAATTCTACGGGGTCCGGGTCCGGATTCCCTGGGCCACGCCAAAAGCGCGGGCTATAGCACACGAAAATATCAAAATCGGGCCGAGTTCCCTTTTTATTGCCTAAAAATACAAAACAATGAGGAACGATCATTGCGGGTGGGTTTCACACGTTTCTTTAGTCCTTTCCTAATGTCCGGATAAATTTTACGGGGTCCGGGTTCGGATTCCTTCGACCACGCCAAAAGCGTGGGCTATAGCACACGAAAATATCAAAATCGGGCCGAGTTCTCGTTTTATTGCCTAAAAATACCAAAAAGATGAGGAACGGTCATTGCGGGTCCTGCGCACACGTTCCTTAGTTCCTTTGCTAATGTCTGGATAAATTGTATCGGGTCCGGGTCCGGGTTCCCGGTGCCACGCCTAAAGCGTGGGCTATAGCACACGAAAATATAAAAATCGGGCCTAGTTCTCGTTTTATTGCCTAAAAATACCAAGAAATGAGGAACGGTCATTGCGGGTAACTTGCACACGTTCCTTAGGTCCTTTCCTAATGTCCGGATAAATTTTACGGGGTCTGAGTTCGGATTCCCTGGGCCACGCCAAAAGCGTGGGCTATAGCACACGAAAATATCAAAATCGGGCCGAGTTCTCGTTTTATTGCCTAAAAATACCAAACAATGAGAAACGGTCATTGCGGATCACTCGCACACGTTCCTTAGGTCCTTACCTAATGTCCGGATATATTCAATGGGGTCCGGCTCCGGATTCCGTGGTCCATGCCAAAAGCGTGGGCTATTGCACACGAAAATATCAAAATCGGGCCGAGTTCTCGTTTTATTGCCTAAAAATACCATAAAATGAGGAACGATCATTGCGGGTCGCTTTCACATGTTCCTTAGGTCCTTCCCTAATGTCCGAATAAATTTTACAGGCTCCGGGTTCGGATTCCCTTGGCCACGCCAAAAGCGTGGGCTATAGCACACGAAAATATCAAAATCGGGCAGAGTTATGGTTTTATTGCCTAAAGTTACCAAAAAATAAAGAACGGTCATTGCGGGTCGCTCTCACACGTTCCTTAGGACCTTCCCTAATGTCCGGATAAATTTTACTGAGTCCGGGACCAGATTCACGAGGCCACGCCAAAAGCGTGGGCTATAGCACACAAAAATATCAAAATCGGGCAGATTTCTCGTTTTATTGCCTCAAAATATCAAAAAATAAGGTACGGTCATTGCGGGTGGCTCTCACACATTCCTTAGGTCCTTCCCTAATGTCCGGATAAATTCAATGGGGTCCGGGTCCGGATTCCCTGGTCCATGCCAAAAGCGTGGGCTATAGCACACGAAAATATCAAAATCGGGCCAAGTTCTCGTTTTATTGCCTAAAAATACCAAAAAATGAGGTACGGTCATTGCAGGTCGCTCTCACACATTCCATAGGTCCTTTCCTATTGTACGGATAAATTTTATAGGGTCCGGGTCCAGATTCCCGGGGCCACGCCAAAATCGTGGGCTATAGCACACGAAAATATCAAAATCGGGCCGAGTTATGGTTTTATTGCCTAAAAATACCAAAAATTGAGGAAAGGTCATTGAGGGTCGCTCTCACACGTTGCTTAGGTCCTTCCCTAATGTCCGGATAAAATTTATGGAGTCCGGGTCCGAATTCCGGGGGCCACGCCATAAGCGTGGGCTATAGCACACGAAAATATCAAAATCGGGCCTAGTTCTCATCTTATTGCCTAAAAATACCAAAATATGAGGAACGGTCGCTGCGGGTCGCTCTCACTCGTTCCTTAGGTCCTTACCTAATGTCCGGATAAATTTTAGGGGGTCGGGGTCCGGATTCCCGGGGCCATGCCAAAAGCGTGGGCTATAGCACACGAAAATATCAAAATCGGGCCTAGTTCTCATCTTATTGCCTAAAAATACCAAAATATGAGGAACGATCAGAGCGGGTCGCTTTTACACGTTACTTAGGTCCTTTCCTAATGTCCAGATAAATTTTACGGGGTCCGGGTCCGGATTCCCGGGGCCATGCCAAAAGCGTGGGCTATAGCACATGAAAATATCAAAATCGGGCCGATTTCTCGTTTTATTCCCTAAAAATACCAAAAAATGAGGTACGGTCATTGCGGGTTGCTCGCACACGTTTTTTAGGTCCTTCCCTAATGTCTGGATAAATTTTATGGGGTCGGAGTCCGGATACCTGGGGCCACGCCTAAAGCGTGGGCTATAGCACACGGAAATATCAAAATCGGACCTAGTTCTCGTTTTATTGCCTAAAAATACCAAACAATGAGGAACGGTCATTACGGGTCACCCGTACACGTTCCTCAGGTACTTCCCTAATGTCCGGATAAATTTTACGGGGTCTGAGTTCGGATTCCCAGGGCCACGCCAAAAGCGTGGGCTATAGCACACGAAAATATCAAAATCGGGCCGAGATCTCGTTTTATTGCCTAAAAATACCAAAAAATGAGGTACGGTCATTGCGGGTCACTCTCATACATTTCTTAGGTCCTTCCCTAATGTCCGGATAAATTCAATGGGGTCCGAGTCCGGATTCCCTGGTACATGCCAAAAGCGTGGGCTATAGCTCACGAACATATCAAAATCTGGCCAATTCTCGTTTTATTGCCTAAAAATACCAAACAATGAGATACGGTCATTGCGGGTCGCTCTCACACATTCCTTAGGTCCTTCCCTAATGTCCGAATAAATTTTACGGGGTCCGGGTTCGGATTCCCTGGGCCACGCCAAAAGCGTGGGCTATTGCACACGAAAATATCAAAACCGGGCCGAGTTCTCGTTTTATTGCCTAAAAATACAAAAAAACGAGGAACGATCATTGCGGGTCGCTTTCACACATTCCTTAGGTCCTTCCCTAATATCCGAATAAATTTTATGGGGTCCGGGTTCGGATTCCCTGGGCCACGCCAAAAGCGTGGGCTATAGCACACAAAAATATCAAAATCGGGCCGAGTTATGGTTTTATTGACTAAAATTATCAAAAAATGAAGAACGGTCATTGCGGGTCGCTCTCACACGGTCCTTAGGTCCTTCCCTAATGTCCGGATAAATTTTATGGAGTCCGGGTACTGATTTCCGGGGCCACGCCAAAAGCGTGGGCTATATATAGCACACAAAAATATGAAAATCGGGCCTAGTTCTCGTTTTATTGCCTAAAAATACCAAAAAATGAGGAACGGTCATTGCGGGTTGCTTGCACACGTTCCTTAGGTCCTTCCCTAATGTCCGGATAAATTCTACGGGGTCCGGGTCCGGATTCCCTGGGCCACGCCAAAAGCGTGGGCTATAGCACACGAAAATATCAAAATCGGGCCTAGTTCTCATTTTATTGCCTAAAAATACAAAAAAGATGAGAAACGGTCATTGCGGGTCCCTCACACACGTTCCTTAGGTCCTTCGCTAATGTATGGATAAATTGTATGGGGTCCGGGTCCGGGTTGCCGGGGCCACGCCAAAAGCGTGGGCTATAGCACACGAAAATATAAAAATCGGGCCTAGTTCTCGTTTTATTGCCTAAAAATACCAAGAAATGAGGAACGGTCATTGCGGGTCACTCGCACACGTTCCTTAGGTCCTTTCCTAATGTCCGGATAAATTTTATGGGGTCTGAGTTCGGATTCCCTGGGCCACGCCAAAAGCGTGGGCTATAGCACACGAAAATATCAAAATCGGGTCTAGTTCTCGTTTTATTGCCTAAATATACCAAAAAATGAGGAACGGTCATTGCGGGTCGCTCGCACACGTTACTTAGGTCCTTACCTAATGTCCGGATAAATTCAATGGGGTCCGGGTCCAGATTCCCGGGGCCACGCCAAAAGCGTGGGCTATAGCACACGAAAATATCAAAACCGGGCCGAATTCTCGTTTTATTGCCTAAAAATACAAAAAAATGAGGTACGGTCATTGCGGGTCGCTCTCACACATTCCTTAGGTCCTTCCCTCATGTCCGGATAAATTCAATGGGTTCCAAGTCCGGATTCCCTGGTCCATGCCAAAAGCGTGGGCTATAGCACACGAAAATATCAAAATCGGGTTGAGTTCTCGTTTTATTGCCTAAAAATACCAAAAAATGAGGTACGGTCATTGCAGGTCGCTCTCACACATTCCATAGGTCCTTTCCTAATGTCCGGATAAATTTTATAAGGTCTGGGTCCAGATTCCCGGGACCACGCCAAAATCGTGTGCTATAGCACACGAAAATATCATAATCGGGCCGAGTTATGGTTTTATTGCCTAAAAATACCAAAAATTGAGGAAAGGTAATTGAAGATCGCTCTCACATGTTTCTTAGGTACTTCCTTAATGTCCGGATAAATTCAATGGGGTCCGATTTCGGATTCCTTGGGCCACGCCAAAAGCGTGGGCTATAGCACACGAAAATATCAAAATCGGGCCGAGTTCTCGTTTTATTGCCTAAAAATACCAAAAAATGAGGAACGATCATTGCGGGTAGGTCGCACACGTTTTTTAGGTCCTTCCCTAATGTCCGGCTAAATTTTATGATGTCGGAGTCCGGATTCACGGGGCCACGCCAAAAGCGTGGGCTATAGCACACAAAAATATCAAAATCGGGCCGAATTCTAGTTTTATTGGCTTAAATTACCAAACAATGAGGAACGGTCATTCCGGATCGCTCTCACACGTTCCATAGGTCCTTTCCTGATGTCTGGATAAGTTTAATAGGGTCCGGGTCTAGATTCCCGGGGCCACGCCAAAAGCGTGGGCTATAGCAC
>MCJB01002093.1:0-23131 GCA_002018475.1 Nicotiana obtusifolia
GGGTAGAGGTCGTTCCTTCAGGCCTGCTCAGTCAGCCCGTCCAGAGTACCGTGGGGCATCTGCAGGTCGTGGTTATCATGGGTTACAGTAGGGCCAGTCATCACTCAACGCTCTTCCAGCTCGTGCTCCGTCAGCCCAGGGTCCTTCTATGCCGAGTGCACCTGCCAGACACTCCGGTGCGAGAGGTCCCCTTCATTCCTCTTCTCCAGCACCAGGGAGTTGTTATAAGTGTGGCGAGATGGGCCACATGTGGAGGCAGTGTCCTCATCGTGGTGCTAGATCGTCCCAGCAGAGGGGTCAGCCCTCGACTTCTGCTCCAGTTACCTTACCACCCGCCTAGCCAGCTGGGGGTGGAGATTAGACAGCCAGGGGTCGCCCCAAAGGGGGAGGTCGATCAGGCGGTGGCCAGGCTCGATTCTATGCTATTCCAGGCAGGACAGATGCTAGTGCTTCAGATGCCGCCATCACAGGTATTGTTTCAGTCTGCCACAAGGATGCATCTATATTATTTGATCCCGGTTTCACCTATTCATATGTGTCCTCATATTTTGCTTATTATTTGGGTACGCCCAGGGAGTTTCTCGCTTTACCTGTTCATGTGTCTACCCCGGTGGGCGATACTGTTGTTGTAGACCATGTGTACCGGTCATGTGTAGTAATTATTGGGGGTCTGGATACACGAGTGGACCTATTGCTATTGAGCATGGTGGATTTTGATGTCATTTTAGGCATGGATTGGTTCTCTCCGTGTCGTGCTATTCTAGACTGTCATGCTAAGACTGTCACTTTGGCTATTCCGGATGTGCCGCGAATCGAGTGGCGTGGCATGACTGATTACATTCCTAGTAGAGTGATATCATTCTTGAAGGCCCAACGTATGGTTGGAAAGGGTTGCTTTTCATACCTAGCGTTTGTGAGGGATGTTGTAGCTGAGACTCCAAGCATTGAATCTGTTCCAGTTGTGAGGGATTTTCCCGATGTATTTCCCGCAAACCTGCCGGGCATGCCACCGGACAGGGATATTGATTTTGGTATTGACCTGGTGCCGGGCACTCAACCCATCTCTATTCCACCGTATCGTATGGCACCAGCAGAGTTGAAAGAATTGAAGGAGCAACTTCAGGTACTCCTAGATAAGGGGTTCATTCGGGCTAGTGAGTAACCTTAGGGTGCACCGGTTCTGTTTGTGAAGAGGAAAGACGGCATGACGAGAATGTGCATTGATTACAGACAATTGAACAAGGTAACAATCAAGAACAAGTATCCTTTGCCTCGCATTGATGATTTGTTTGACCAGCTTTAGGGAGCGCGAGTGTTCTCCAAGATTGTTCTCTGTTCGGGTTATCACTAGTTGAAAATCAGGGATTCAGACATTCTTAAGACTTCTTTCCGGACTAGATATGGTCACTATGAGTTTCTTGTTATGTCTTTCGGGCTAACCAATGCCCCAGCAGCGTTCATGCAGTTGATGAACAATGTATTTCGGCCTTATCTAGATTCGTTCCTAGTTGTATTCATCGATTATATTCTGGTGTACTCGCGTAGTCAGGAGGAGCACGCGGAGCATTTGCGAGTTGTATTGCAAAGATTGAGGGAGGAGAAGTTGTATGCAAAATTCTCTAAGTGTGAGTTTTGGCTCGGTTCAGTGGCTTTCTTGGGGCACGTGGTGTCCAGCGAGGGTATACAGGTTGATCCAAAGAAGATAGAGGCGGTTCAGAGTTGGCCTAGACCGTCCTCAGCCACAGAGATTCATAGTTTTCTTGGGTTGCAGGCTATTATCGCCGGTTTGTCCAGGGATTCTCATACATTGCATCGCCCTTGACCAAATTGACCCAGAAGGGTGCTCCTTTTGTATGGTCGGACGAGTGCGAAGAGAGCTTTCAGAAGCTCAAGATAGCCTTGACCACAGTTCCAGTATTGGTTTTGCCATCAGCTTCAGGTGCATATACTATGTATTGTGATGCTTCGAGAGTTGGGATTGGTTGTGTATTTATGCAGGAGGGTAGAGTTATTGCTTATGCTTCTCGTCAGTTGAAGCCCCATGAGAAGAACTACCCCGTTCATGATTTGGAGTTGGCTGCCATAGTCCTTGCACTGAAGATTTGGAGGCATTACTTGTATGGCGTGTCTTGTGAGGTGTTAACTGATCATCACAGCCTTCAACATTTGTTCAAGCAAAAGGATCTTAATTTGAGGCAGCGGAGATGGTTAGAGTTGCTCAAGGATTATGATATCACTATATTGTATCATCCTAGAAAGGCCAATGTGGTGGCCGATGCGTTGAGCCGAAAAGCAGTGAGTATGGAGAGTTTGGCATACATTCCAGTTGGGGAGAGACCTCTTGCAGTTGATGTTCAAGCCTTGGCCAATAGGTTTGTGAGATTAGACATTTCGGAACCAGCCGGGTGTTGGCTTGTGTGGTTTCTCGGTCTTCGTTATATGATCGCATCAGGGAGCGCAGTTTGACAATCCACATTTGCTTGTCCTTAGGGACAGAGTTCAGCATAATGATGCTACAGATGTCACCATCGGCGATGATGGGGTGTTGAGGATGCAGGGCCGAATTTGTGTACCCAAAGTGGATGGGCTTCGGGAGTTGATTCTGGAGGAGGCCCATAGCTCGCGGTATTCCATTCATCCGGGTGTCGCGAAGATGTATCAGGACTTGAGGCAACACTATTGGTGGAGAAGAATGAAGAAAGATATTGTGGGATTCGTAGCTTGGTGTCTCAACTATCAATAGGTAAAATATGAACATCAGAGACCGGGTGGCCTGCTTCAGCAGATGGCTATTCCGAGTGGAAGTGGGAGCGGATTACTATGGACTTTGTTGTTGGAGTTCCATGGACTTTGAAGAGGTTCAATGCTATTTGGGTGATTGTGGATTGGCTGACCAAGTCCGCGCACTTCATTCCTGTGTGTACTACCTATTCTTCAGAACGGTTGGCAAGGATTTATATCCGAGAGATTGTTCGGCCGCATGGTTTTCCAGTTTCTATTATTTCAGATAGAGGTACTCAGTTTACCTCGCAGTATTGGAGAGCCGTGCAGAGGGAGTTGGGTACTCAGGTGGAGTTGAGCACAGCTTTTCATCCTCAGACGGATGGGCAGTCCGAGCGTACCATTCATATACTGGAGGACACGTTACGTGCATGTGCTATTGATTTCGGAGGTTCATGGGATGAGTTTCTACCGCTTGCGGAGTTTGCTTATAACAACAGCTACCAGTCGAGTATTCAGATGGCTCCGTATGAGGCTCTGTATGGGTGGTGGTGTAGATCTCCGATTGGTTGGTTCGAGCCCGGCGAGGCTAGGCTATTGGGGATTGACTTGGTTCAGGATGCTCTAGAGAAGGTGAAAACAATTCAGGAGAGGCTCCGTACAGCACAGTCGAGGCAGAAGAGTTATGCCGATAGGAAAGTCCGAGACGTGTCCTACATGGTTGGTGAGAAGGTCTTGCTGAAGGTTTCGCCCATGAAGAGTGCTATGAGATTCGGGAAGAAAGGAAAATTGAGTCCTCGGTTCATTGGGCCATTTGAAGTGCTTCGGAGAATTGGGGAGGTGGCTTATGAGCTTGCTTTGCCACCCAGCCTGTCGAGTGTACACCCAATATTTTATGTTTCTATGCTTCGGAAGTATATTGGGGATCCGTCTCATATCTTGGACTTCAGCACAATTCAGTTGGATGATGATTTGACCTATGATGTGGAGCCCGTGGTGATTTTGGGTCGTCAGGGTCGGAAGTTGAGGTCAAAGGATATAGCTTCAGTGAAAGTGCAACGGAGAGGTCGACCCGTGGAGGAGGCTACCTGGGAGACTGAGTGTGAGATGCGGAGCAGATATCCTTACCTATTTGAAGCTTCAGGAATGTTTCTTGACTCGTTCGAGGACGAACGTTTGTTTAAGTGGGGGAGAATGTGACGACCCGGCCAGTCGTCTCATGAGTTACCGTTCCATTTTTTTCCCCATGTCTGCCTAGTTATGCTTCGTTATCCGTGTTTTATGTAATCAAGTTGAGTAGTTGTGTTCGGAGTGAACTTGGCTAGAAATGAGACACTTAGTCTCTTTAGGAAAGTTTAAGTTACAAAAGTCAACCGGATGTTGACTTATGAGTTACAGGGTTCGGATGTGAGTTCCGATGGTTCGGTTAGCTTCGGAAGGTGATTTACGACTTAGGAGTGTGATCGGAATTGATTTTTGAGGTCCCATGTAGAATTAGGCTTGAATTGGTGTAGTTAGAATTTTGCCGATTTCCGGTTGTTAGGCGAGATTTTGATCCGAGGGTCGAAATGGAATTCCGATAGTTCCTGTAGCTTCGATAAGTCATTTAGGATATGTGTGCAAAATTTCAGGTCATTCGGACGTGGTTCGGTTGGGTTTAGATCAAAAGAGCGATCTAGAAGATTTTGGAATTCTTAGGCTTGAATCCGACGTTGATTTGGCGTGAGAGGTTGTTTTGAGCGTTCCGAAGGTCGGAAAAAGTTTGAATAATGGTATGGGATATGTTGGCATGTTTGGTTGAGGTCCCAGTGGCCTCGGGTGATGTTTTGGGTGGTTAAACGGACCATTTCATCGTGGGAAAGAAAAATCTGCAGAAAAATCAGAGTCGGGAATGCGGTCGCATTTCTCAAATGCGGACCGCATATCGCACAAGGAGATCGCATACCCAGACAGACTCCTGGCCAAGATCCAGGTCAGAAATGCGGTCTGAAATGCGGTTGCATTTTTGACATGCGGACCGCAAACCATGCTTCGTGCTGAATTGCGGTGAAGGATAGGGTTACCTTTGCGATGGTTGCGTCAAATATGCGGACCGCATATCTGTTATGCGACAGATATGCGATCGCATTTTAAGCCTGACAGGGGCGTTTTGTCTCGATTTTTGACCCTTTATAAATAAGAAACCAGTATCCATTAGCCATGCAAAACCCATTGTCGCTACCAACTAAGAGAACCATCTCCAAAACACCCTAAATCACAGCAAAATCAGCCTTGAGAACATATCCAAACTTCCTTGGACAAATTCTTAAAAGAGGGGATTTTGGCCATCCTGAACATAATTGGAGCCATAGAACTCGGATTGAAGCTAATTTTGAGGTGATTTTTGGGAGACTTTCAAGGGAAACATCGGGGTAAGTGTTCTTAACTCAACTTTTGTCAAATTTTCCCAGTATATCGCTATTTTAGAGTTTAATTGGGATTTAAGTTGGAGAAATTATGGAAAACACTTAAGCTTAGATTTAAGATTTGGAGGTCGAACCAATGTCGGATTTCGATAATTTTTGTATGTTGAACTCGTTAGGAGGTAAGGGACATGTTGATGTGAAAATTTCTAAGCTTCGAGAAGTGGGCCCGGGGCTCGGGTTTTGCTAATTTCATAACTTCTTGATATTTTTCGATTGTTTCGCTTGGGCTTTGTTCCCTCAGCGTTGTGACGTATTAGTTCTGATTTTGGATAGATTCGACACGCGTGGAAGCCAACTCGAAGGGCAAAGGCGTCGCGGGCTAGGGATGTAGTTGGTTCGAGGTGAGTAGTGATTGTAAATGATGTTATGAGGGTTTGAAACCCCGGATTTGCACATCGTAGTGCTATATTGAGGTGAGGCACATGCTCGATGATGAGCATGGGGTCGTTTACTACTGGGGATTGTGACTTGGTCCATCCCGATTGATGATTTTTACTACGTATTTGATTGAAACTTACTTGTTATCATCATGATTTGGGCTGATTGCTATATTTGGGCTTCGTGCCAATTGTTTGAACCCATCAGGGAATTTTATCACTGTTTCCTCACTATTTGACATATTACTTGAACTCAGTCATGCTGTTTTCCCCTGTTTTACAACTCAGCTACTTTTACTCAGTTTTGAGATTTAAATAATATTTTAAATGATGTTTTTGGGCTGAGAACTACTGTTTTAGTATGCCCGAGGGGCATATAATGATTTTCTGACTGAGTGCGACCGAGGGCCAGATTTGAGGTTTTACTGAGTGATATGAGGCCGAGGGCCTGATATACTTTTATGCCACGAGGTGGCTTGTGATTTATAATGAGGCCGAGGGCCTGAGATACTTTTTATGGCACGAGGTGGCTTGGGATTTATAATAAGGCCGAGGGCCTGAGATACTTTATGTGCCACGAGGTGGCTTGTGATTGATATGAGGCCGAGGGCCAAGATACATGCCACGAGGTGGCTTGATATGCGCTTGGGCCTTAAGGGGCCCCTCCCGGAGTCTGTACACCCCAGTGAGCGCGGATACCCATTGTGATGTGAAATATAGCCCAAGGGGCTGACATTGTGATGTGAAATATAGCCCGAGGGGCTGATATTGTGAAGTGATATGCCCGAGGGGCGGATATTGTACCATGTGATATGCCCGAGGGGGCCGATATTGTACCATGTGATATGCTCGAGGGGCCAATACTGTTCTGTGATATTGCCCGAGGGGCGTGTTTTTAAATGATATTGAGCTTGAGGGGCGTGTTTCTGAGTGATACTGAGCCCGATGGGCGGTTTTAAATGTTTTCTTTTACTTCATGTTATTTACTTGAAAGATTTACATGTTTTACCTGTTGAAAGGAGTTTCTACTTGATTTCTCACTGATTTACTGTTTTACAAATGTTTTATTGCTATCATTATGGATTGCCTTGTGCTTTACGTGTTTTCTTACTATCAGTTGTTATTTGTAATTATTACTCACTGAGTTGGAAGTACTCATATTACTCCCTGCACTATGTGTGCAGATTAAGGCGTTATTGGTTCCGCTCCGAGGCATTGACTCCTCCTGTCAGGGCGGTGACTCAGAGATTACGAGGTAGCTGTTGGCGTCCGCAGCCCCGTATCTCTATTATCTTATTGTTTCCATACTCATCGAACAATTGTGACAAAGGTTGTGCATATATATATATTATATATATATATATATATATATATATATATATATATATATATATTAGACTAGTAGTAGGATCCATAGTTGCTCATGATTTTGTGACACCCCGGTTTGGGCTTTAGTCGGGATGGTTAGCTATATTTCCGCAAATTACTGTTATTAAATTTTGCTTATATTGTTTTCTTGTTAAATTAAATGCTTAAAAAGGAGTAGAGTTCGAATATGCTGGCCTTGTCTTCATGAGAGGCCCCATCACGACCGGGTTCGGGGTTAGGATCGTGACAGTTTACTGGCCAATTAAAAAGCTGGTGGAACAATTATTTGACTAATAGTCAAAGAGCGGATATTTTAGGAGCTGTTAAGATGGAGAATGGATAGAATGTTCAAAATATAGTCTTTTCTTTAGTCTTAATATTATAGAACATTTTTCAGGTAGATGGTCAGATAATAGTGAAACCATTAGAACTATGCGTCAAAACCTAAGGTGTCATACACTTACTGAATTTAGATGGTATAAGGATGTATTCCTTTCAAGAATTATGGAATTACCAGAATGTAATAGTACTCACTGGAAGTCTAAATTTATAGATGGACTCCCAACCCTTTTTGCATAAAGGATTAGAAAAACCCTTAGAAGTACTGCTATGAGTATAGATTATAATAGTTACACTTATGGTAAGTTGATTAGTTTATGCACTCAATAAGGTTTAGAACTTTGCAATGAGATTAAACTAAACCAGGAGATTAAGAAACGCCGTCTAAATGAAAGACAACAATTAGGAGAGTTCAGTGAGCAGTTTGCCATAGATATCCCTAAGATTAAGAAGCCTCGTAGAAAAAAGAAAGATCAGAAAGAACCTCATAGGTACAAGAGAAAGAAGTGGAGAAATCCTGAGAAAAGAAGAGAAAAGACCGAGAAGAGAAGGTCTAGTTATAAGAAGAGAAAGGATTTTATCAAATCCGTTAAGCCCAATGCCTGTTATAAGTGTGGTAGAGTAGGCCATTACGCCAAAGATTGTAAGGTTAACGATAAGATTAAGAACCTTGACCTGGAGGATAGTATTAAGGATTCATTATATAAAATACTTTTGAATTCTTCAAGGGATAATTCCCCAGTAAGCACTGACACAGAATCTTCAACTGATGAAGATTTGAAGGTGTTACAGAATGAAGAACATTATTCTTCATCAGAATCAGAGTGTGGACCTTGTAAGCAGATGCATGGTGAGTGTTGTAGTATTCTCAGTTTAAGGATTAGATATAGCTGTCCTTACAAATGATGGTTTATTAGAACTCCCTAGAATCATTAAGGATCCTGAACTAAGATCCCAGATTATAGATAAGATACATCCCATTGAGGATAATAGTCCTAAGGATTCTGAAGTAGAAGGAATTCCTTCCCAATAAGGTCCTTATACAATTTCTGATATTAAGAGGATTTTAAGAGAAAAATCTCAGGCCATTGATAGGCCAACCACTGTTCAAGACTTGAAGGAGGAGATTAATAATCTCAAGAATGAAGTCTCGAATCTAAAGGCTTCTAATATAGCCTTAGATAAGAGGATTATTAAGTTAGAAAATCCTCATGTTACCCCAAATTTAGAATTCAGTACTGATATCACTGAATTAGAATTAGGTCCTAATACTTCTAATAAAGAAGTAAGAGATGATTATTTAGGAACTGTTAATTTTCCTGATAATGAGTTTTTGCAGAAATTACAGTTCTTCACTACTCAGAAATTCCTCATAAAGGTAATGCTTCTGATTGATTATAATTTCAAAAAAGAGTTTGTTGCATTATTTGATAGTGGTGCAGATTTAAATTGTACAAAAGAAGGGATAATACCTTCTAGATTTTTTCATAAAACCACTCATAAATTAAAAAATGCTAGTGGGCAGCATATGGGTATTACTTATAAATTACTTAAAGCTTTTATTTGTAAAAATAATATTTGTATTCCTGAAAATTTTATTTTAATAAAAGATATTCATCAGTATATAATATTAGGTGTGCCATTTTTTCATAAAATTATGCCTTTTACTAACTGGGATGCTGATAGCTTTATAGGTACATACAATGGAAAATCGATTACTTTTGAGTTTATAACTCAACCAATTTAAAGATTTTTGAATGAAATTATTTCTAATAACATTACTGCAAAAATAAACAGATAGATTTTCTCAAATATGAAATTTGCACTCTTACTGTTGAGCAGGATTTAAAAGCTCCAAAGTTAATAGAAAAAATTGATTTGTTAAAAAATCAGTTTTCTATACAAATTTGCGGAGACCATCCAAATCAATTTTGGAACAAAAAATGTCATATAGTAAGTCTTCCTTATGAAGAAGGCTTTTCAGAGGGTAATTCCAACTAAAGCTAGGTCATGCCAAATGAATTCCGAATATTTGGAATTATGCAAAAAGGAAATTGATTCTCTAATAGAGAAAGGTTTAATAAAACCTTCAAAGTCCAAATAGTCCAAATAGGCTTGTTATAAACTATAAGCCCCTTAATAAGGCGCTAAAATGGATTAGATATCCTATTCCTAATAAAAAGGATTTATTGGATGGATTACATGATGCAATTATTTTCTCAAAGTTTGATTTAAAATCAGGCTATTGGCAGATTCAAATAGCTGAATTAGATAGATATAAAACCGCTTTTAATGTCCCAATGGGTCAATATGAGTGGAATGTTATGCCATTTGATTTGAAGAATGCTCCTTCTGAATTTCAGAAGATTATGGATGATATCTTTATTTCCTATAGTAATTTTATAATTGTTTATATTGATGATATTTTAGTATTTTCAAAAACTATTGAAAGTCATTTTTGGCACTTAGAAATATTTAGAAAAGTTATTATACAAAATAGTTTGGTTATTTCTAAACCAAAGATGAATCTTTTCCAGACTAATATTAGATTTTTAGGTCATAATATTGAAAAAGGGAAAATAATTCCTATTAATCGTAGCATTGAATTTGCTTCTAAATTCCCTGATATTATAACTGACAAATCTCAATTGCAGAGATTTTTGGGCAGTCTTAATTATATTTCTCCCTTTATAAAGGATCTAGCTAAAGATACTGGTNATGTTACCCCAAATTTAGAATTCAGTACTGATATCACTGAATTAGAATTAGGTCCTAATACTTCTAATAAAGAAGTAAGAGATGATTATTTAGGAACTGTTAATTTTCCTGATAATGAGTTTTTGCAGAAATTACAGTTCTTCACTACTCAGAAATTCCTCATAAAGGTAATGCTTCTGATTGATTATAATTTCAAAAAAGAGTTTGTTGCATTATTTGATAGTGGTGCAGATTTAAATTGTACAAAAGAAGGGATAATACCTTCTAGATTTTTTCATAAAACCACTCATAAATTAAAAAATGCTAGTGGGCAGCATATGGGTATTACTTATAAATTACTTAAAGCTTTTATTTGTAAAAATAATATTTGTATTCCTGAAAATTTTATTTTAATAAAAGATATTCATCAGTATATAATATTAGGTGTGCCATTTTTTCATAAAATTATGCCTTTTACTAACTGGGATGCTGATAGCTTTATAGGTACATACAATGGAAAATCGATTACTTTTGAGTTTATAACTCAACCAATTTAAAGATTTTTGAATGAAATTATTTCTAATAACATTACTGCAAAAATAAACAGATAGATTTTCTCAAATATGAAATTTGCACTCTTACTGTTGAGCAGGATTTAAAAGCTCCAAAGTTAATAGAAAAAATTGATTTGTTAAAAAATCAGTTTTCTATACAAATTTGCGGAGACCATCCAAATCAATTTTGGAACAAAAAATGTCATATAGTAAGTCTTCCTTATGAAGAAGGCTTTTCAGAGGGTAATTCCAACTAAAGCTAGGTCATGCCAAATGAATTCCGAATATTTGGAATTATGCAAAAAGGAAATTGATTCTCTAATAGAGAAAGGTTTAATAAAACCTTCAAAGTCCAAATGGTCTTGTACTGCTTTCTATGTTAATAAACATGCAGAACAGGAACGTGGTGTTCCTAGACTTGTTATAAACTATAAGCCCCTTAATAACGCGCTAAAATGGATTAGATATCCTATTTCTAATAAAAAGGATTTATTGGATAGATTACATGATGCGATTATATTCTCAAAGTTTGATTTAAAATCAGGCAATTGGCAGATTCAAATAGCTGAATCAAATAGATATAAAACCGCTTTTAATGTCACAATGGGTCAATATGAGTGGAATGTTATGCCATTTGGTTTGAAGAATGCTCCTTCTGAATTTCAGAAGATTGTGGATAATTTCTTTATTTCTTATACTAAATAGTTTATATAGATGACATTCTCGTATTTTGAAAAAATATTGAAAGTCATTTTCGACACCTAGAAATATTAAAGATTATTATACAAAATGGTTTGGTTATTTCTAAACTAAAGATGGATCTTTTCCAGACTAATATTAGATTTTTAGGTCATAACATTGAAAAAGGAAAAATAATTCCCATTTATCGCAGCATTGAATTTGCTTCTAAATTCTCTGATATTATATTTGACAAAACTCAGTTGCAGAGATTTTTGGGCAGTCTTAATTATATTTCTCCTTTTATAAAGGATTTAGCTAAAGATACTGCTGTTCTTTATGATAAACTTAAGAAGAACCCAAAACCTTGGACTAATAGTCATACAGATGCTGTTCGTATTATAAAACAAAAGGTTAATAACCTTCCTTGTTTAACACTTGCTGATCCAATTTGTGATAAAGTTGTTGAAACTGATGCTTCTGATATAGGTTTTGGGGGTATACTCAAACAAATTGGATATGATAATAAAGAATATCTTGTTCAGTTCTATTTTGGGAAATGGAAAAATTCTCAGAGAAATTACGCAACTGTAGCTAAAGAAATTCTTGCTATAGTTAAGTACGTTCTAAAACTTCAAACTGAGTTATATAATGAGAAGTTTTTAATAAAAACTGATTGTCAAGCTGCTAGATTTATCATTAATAAAGATTTCAAGCATGATGTTTCAAAAAAAATGTTTGCAAGGTGGCAAACGCTATTAGTCCCTTTTGGTTTCGAAATTGTTTATAAAAAGGATAGTGATAATAGTCCTCCCAATTTTCTTACTAGTGAATATTTGAATTCATAATTCTTTGTGTTTCATTTTTGAGATGAGACCACAATATACACCCCCTCGGGAAAGGGGAAGAGGTAGAGGCAATGGCAGAGGTAATATCCTTGCCCAAATTGGAAATAAAAAATTAATAGCTGCTAATTTTGCAGAAAATTCAGGGGTTAATACGGATCACCCCATGTACAAAGAATTCATGGATTTCATAAAATCCAAGCAAGATACGAGTAATAACCCACCATCTTATTCAACAGGCTTGACAGATGAAGGTCAAGAAAATGAGGTTAATAACCAGAATCCGCAGAAAGAATTAATAATTTTTTTGGAACAATGAGATCTCAAATGGAAAGATAATCCATGGCAAATAATTGCCAGGTATTTAGATACGGCATCATATGCCACAACTACTTATAAGTATAGAATGAATTATGAGTTGATTTTACTATCAACATGATCAGCTGAAATTCAGCATTTTTATCCATCTCCTACAAGAAAAGTTTATAACTTTTCTAAGATAATAATCATGCATATTATTCCCGCAGATGAATGGAGAATTAGTACTTTAAAGGAAAAGGATTATATCCACCCTGAACAGAAAATTCCTGTTAAGTTCAATTATTGGGATTATATCCAAAGTTTAAATATAACTTTTCTATATGAAAATTCTAATAGAAAACATTCTTGGTTCATTAAAATCTGCCCCAATGAATTTGAGCAAAATCTGCCAAATTGGTTTTGTGAATGGTGGACTTTATATGGCCCATCGATGGATCTTTTACTAGAAATTTTTAAGAATTTAGATAATCAGTGGGTAGAATTATCACTCAAATTAATATTTTTACAGAAGGATAATATATTATTCGAAGGAATGGCCCATATGTATTTTTTTGTAGAATTCTCCATACCGTGGATAATGAAATGGGATATTGAAGTTAGTTATACTAGCAAGGGATTTCCCTGTTGAAATAAAATTTCTTACACAAAGTTCTGGAGTAAGATGCTTCAGAAAGATAAGGAAGGAAAGGTCCATGGCCAAGAAACCCTTGATAATATTCCTAAGGAACTCAAGAATTATAGTTCGAAAAGTAACAGCAGCAGCAGTAATATTGAAGAAAGCAGCCCTTTCAAGCACTTGACAAGAAAATTACAAATGAAAAATGGTGCAGTTTCGAAGAAAGATATTCTAGCTTCTTACTTCGAAGAAATCAGAAGAGATTTAGCTAGAAACTTTGATATAGAAATTTCAGATGATGTGTCAATGGCATCAGTTGGTAATACCACAGATGAAGACATCTTCCTTGCTGGAGAATCTCAAGAAATTCAATCAGAACAGATTAATATTGAAGAAGTTGAAGAATTTCTGAAGAAGATGAAGGAAAAAGCAGAAGCATCTTCCTCTAAAAAACGACAAAGGAAAAACAGTTGTTTGATAAAGATTGAAGGCCCCACCGCAAAATTATTGGGATAATAAAACAAATCAGCTTTTAGAAAGCAGAAGACCCCACAATGATATAGTGTCGGGAATCAAATCTACTTTTATAAAGTAAATTGTCGCTTTTACTTTTTCTTTTTCTTTTTTGGCCACACTTGTAATTATTTTGTTGGCCATTACTATTCATTTTTTGTTTTCTTCTTTTCAAGATCCATTATATAAGGACCATAAGTTTCAGAATAGAGTAGGCTTTTCTGAGTTCTCTCTTGCTCACTTGTAAAAACAATCTTTGTTTTCAATTTTGTATATCAATAAGATAAAAAGGCTTACTGGTCACAAGCGACGGTCTAAGGTATTAAATTTCTGTTTTTATTTTTAAATTTAATTAGTTAGAAATTTAGCCTAAATGATAGGCTAAATACTTATGTGTTAAATTTAGGAACCTTGAGCTATTCTGCAGCATGCTTTAGTATTAATTTCAATACGGTATCTTTTCGATGATGCTTAGGTTAAAGGTTAAACCCAGGCAGTTTTAAGTTTAGATAGTAAGCCCTGGTTATGGAAGCATAAGCGGTGGTCATTGCAAAACCCGTTGTTAAGCCAAGATGGGCGTTGTGAAAGGGTTTAGCAGGCAAGGCCGTGGTTTAGGGTTTACTGGAAAAACTTAGAATTTGACAGGGTTTAAATCCATAGTAATCCTTCCTGTAGCTCCATCGAAGCGATCCTTGTAGTATCCTTAGACATTTGAATAATATGCTCACCCAAAATAACTATACATATGTTAGTATATTAGGTGAACAGGTTGCTTCTATTAGTGACATACTGGACAAATTAATAGCAGAAGTCCAGAATATAGTTAGTAGGGATACTACAAAAGGTAAGGAGCAAATTGCTACTGCCAGTATCCAACCACCTCCAGAGGTCAAAGACTTTAAATTGAAAAGTCTCGGAGACCTGGAGAATCTATTAAATAAGAAATTTGAAGGATTTAAAATTAGTCCTTTAAATTTTGGAATACTTATCTGATGAAGATAGAAGAGTGAAACTCTCTGATGAGATTAGTAAAATCTCAGAAAAATATGCTAGATTGCCAGTCCAAAGGATGTTTTATTATCCTAGGCCAACTTCTCAAGATGTTCTCATAGAGAACCTGACCCTGACCATTTTTCCAGAGTTATAGCGGGAAAGAAATCTATGAATGGAACATAGATGATTTTACTGGCCGAAAGATTTATACTCAGGTACATAGAATGCTTATGTATAGTACTATTTTTATAGTCAATAATAATCCTGAAAAAAACCCTTGCGGATATGATAGTGGCAGGATTTACTGGCCAATTAAAAGTGTGACGACCCGGCCAGTCGTCTCATGAGTTACCGCTCCGTTTCCCCCATTTATGCTTCATTATGCTTCGTTCTCCGTGTTTTATGTGATCGAGTTGAGTAGTTTGCGTTCGGAGTGGATTTGGTAAGAGATGAGACACTTAGTCTCTTTTAAGAAGGTCTAAGTTGGAAAAGTCAACCGGATGTTGACATATGAGTTAGAGGGCTCGGATGTGAGTTCTGATGGTTCGGTTAGCTTCGGGAGGTGATTTATGGCTTAAGAGTGTGATCGGAATTGGTTTGGAGGTCCGGTGTAGAATTAGGCTTGAATTGGTGGAGTTAGTATTTTGGCGATTTCCGGTTGTTAGACGAAATTTTGATCTGAGGGTTGGAATGGAATTCCGAGAGTTGCTATAGCTTCGTATGGTGATTTCGGACTTAGATGTATGTCCGGATTTGAAATTGGAAATCCGTAGGACAATTCAACGCATTTTGGCGAATGTTGGAAAATGGAAAATTTTTGGAAAGTTTGACCGAGGAGTTCACTTTTTGATATCGGGGTCGAAATCCAGTTCTGAAATTCTTCATAGGTACGTTATGTCATTTATGACTTGTGTGCAAAATTTGAGGTCAATCAGACTCGATTTGATAGGTTATGGCATCGAATGTAAAAGTTGGAATTTGGTAGTTTCGTTAGGCTTGAATTGGGGTATCATTCGTGTTCTTAGAATTGTTGGATGTGATTTGAGGCCTCGACTAAGTCCGTAATATGTTTTTGGACTTGTTGGTATATCCGGACGGGGTCTCGAATGACTCAGGTGAGTTTCGGAGTGCTTTGGGACAGTTCTAGGTCGTTTTTAACTGCTGGTGCATCGCAGAAATTTCTGCTGCACAGAGCTTATTTTGGGACCTTATATCTCGCAATCTATAAGGAATTTGGAAATTATCAAAATATGGAAGTTGTATCCCTTTGCGTCTAGTTTCAGGAAATATAAACCATTCATCATTTGGACATATATATAGAAAGTTACGATAGATTAACCGAAGCATGGTACTGCTGTTGTTTTCCAGGCAGTGTGCATGGCAGAAATTTCTGCTGCACATGACCGACTTTGGAAACTTATATCTCGTAATCTGTAAGGAATTTGGAGATGGTCCAAAAATGAAAGTTGTAGCTATTTGAACCTAGTTTCCATAAATATAAATCATTTATCATTTGGATATTTGTATCAAAAGGTACGATCGATTAACCAAAGCTCGATACTGCTGTTATTTTCCAGGCAGTGAGCATGGCAGAAATTTCTGCTGCACAGGACCGACTTTGGAAGCTTATATCTCACAATATATAAGGAATTATGAGATGATCAAAACATGAAAGTTGTAGCCCTTTGAATCTAGTTTCCAGAAAGATAAACCATTTATCATTTGGAAATTTGTACAGAAAGTTATGATCGATTTACCGAAGGCTAGTACTGCAATTTTCTTCCTGGAAATAGGAGCCAAGTCGCATTTCACACATGCGACTTGCGTAGACAGAACGTATAAGTCCGTAGTCCGACATTTTTATTCATTTTTTTGATTTTAGAACTTGGTTTTGGGCGATTTCAGAGAGGATTTTCACAAGTTTGTGCTGGGTAAGTATTCTTTATCCTAAGTCATTTATATTTCGTGATTCCATACTTATTTACGTCATGAATCTGTGAATTTAATTGAAGAAAATGGGGGGTTTTGTAAAAACTTTCAAAAATAAAAAATGAAGATTTGAAAGGCAATCCGATGTTGGAATTCGATAATTTTTGTATGGTTGAACTCGTTGGGAGATAAGGAACCCGTTGATGTGAAAATTTCTGACCTTCGAGAAGTGGGCCCGGGGCGCGGGTTTTGCTAATTTCAGAATTTTTGGTATTTTTTGATTGTTCTCGCTTGGGCAATATCCCCTCAGCATATTGTGACGTATTCGTTCTGATTTTGGATAGATTCGACGCGCGTGGAGGCCAATTCGAGGGGCAAAGTTGTCGCGAGCTAGGGATTTAGCCGGTTCTAGGTGAGTAGTGATTGTAAATGATGTCATGAGGGTTTGAAACCCCGGATTGTACATCGTAGTGCTATATTGAGGTGAGACACGTGCTCGATGATGAGCGTGGGGTCGTTTACTACTGGGGATTGTAAGTTGGTCCGTCCCGATTGATGATTTTACCGCGTATTTGACTGAAACTTATTTGTTATCATCATGATTTGGGCTGATTGCCATATTTGGGCTTCGTGCCAATTAGCAGAACCCTTCGAGGATTTTTATCACTGTTCCCTCACTATTTTCACTTATTACTTGAACTCAGTCATGCTGTTTTCCACTGTTTTACAACTCCGCCACTTTTACTCAGTTTTTAGACTTAAATAATATTTTAATGATGTTTTTGGGCTGAGAACTACTGTTTTACTATGCCCGAGGAGCTTGTGATGATTTTCTGATTGAGTGCGGCCGATGGCCAGATGTGAGGATATACTGAGTGATATGAGGCCGAGGGCCTGAGATACTTTATATGCCACGAGGTGGCTTGTGACTGATGTGAGGCCGAGGGCCTGAGATACTTTATATACGCCACGAGGTGGCCTGACTGATATGAGGCCGAGGGCCTAGATTTGATGCCACGAGATGGCTTGATGTTGCGCTTGAGCCGTAAGGGGCCCCTCCCAGAGTCTGTACACCCCCAGTGAGCGCGGGTACCCATTGTGATGTGAGATATAGCTCGAGGGGCTTGTGATGATTTTCGGAGTGAGTGCGGCCGATAGCCAGATGTGAGGATATACTGAGTGATATGAGGGCGAGGGCCTCAGATACTTTATATGCCACGAGGTGGCTTGTGACTGATATGAGGCCGAGGGCCTGAGATACTTTATATGCGCCACGAGGTGGCTTGATTGATATGAGGCCGAGGGCCTAGATTTGATGCCACGAGGTGGCTTGATATTGCGCTTGGGCTGTAAGGGGCCCTTCCCGGAGTCTGTACACCCCCAGTGAGCGTGGGTACCCATTGTGATGTGAGATATAGCTCGAGGGGCTTATATTGTACCATGTGATAGCCCGAGGGGCTGGTATTGTTCTGAGATTTGAGCTCGAGGGGCTGGTACTGTTCTACGACATTGCCCGAGGGGCGGATTTGTTGATACTGAGCCCGAGGGGCGATCTTCTATTTTTTTTTTACTTCACATTATTTACCTGAAAAATTACATGTTTTACCTGTTGAAAGGAGATTTTACTTGATTTCTCACTGATTTGCTATTTTTAAATGATGTTTTATTGCTTCCTTATAGAATGCCTTGTGCTTTACGTGTTTTCTTACTTTCAGTCGTTATTTATATTTATTACTCACTGGGTCGGAGTACTCACATTACTCCCTGCACCATGTGTGCAGATTCAGGCGTTGTTAGTTCTGCTCCGGAGTGCCGACTCCTCCCGACCAGGCGGTGATTCAGAGACTACGAGGTAGTTGTTGGCGTCCGCAGCCCCCTATCTCCCTTATCTTATCGTTTTCATGTTTTTCAAGTAGTTGTGCCAGATATTGTATTTAGTCGACTTGTATTAGGATCTATAGTTGCTCATGACTTGTGACCCCCCGGTTTGGGTTGTGTCGGGATGGTTTCTATTATGGTTAGCTATATTTCCGCGAATTATTGCTATTAAATCATGCTTATATTATTTTCATGTTAATTAACTGCTTAAAATGAGATTTTGGTTAAATTGGCTGGCCTTGTCTTCGCGAGAGGCGCCATGACGACCAGGTTCGGGGTTAGGGTCGTGACATAGATTTATCTTTAATAAAGATTTCAAGCATAATGTTTCAAAACAAATGTTTGCAAGGTGGCAAGCGCTATTAGCACCTTTTGATTTCGAAATTGTTTATAAAAAGGGTAGTGATAATAGTGTTCCCAATTTTCTTACTAGAGAATATTTGAATTCATAATTCTTTTTGTTTCATTTTTCAGATAAGACTACAATATACACACCCTCGGGGAAGGGGAAGAGGTAGAGGCAATGGCGGAGGTAATATCCTTGCCCAATTTGGAAATCAAAAATTAATAGCGGCTAATTTTGCAGAAAATTCAGAGGTTAATACGGATCACCCCATGTACAAAGAAATCATGGATTTCATAAAATCCAAGCAAGATACGAGTAATAACCCACCATCTTATTCAACAGCCTTGACAGATGAAGGTCAAGAAAATGAGGTTAATAACCAGAATCCGCAGAATTAATAATTCTTTTGGAACAATCAGATCTCAAATGGAAAGATAATCCATGGCAAATAATGGCCAGGTATTTAGATACGACATCATAAGCCACAACTACTTATAAGTGTAGAATGAATTATGAGTTGATTTTACTATCAACAGGATCAGCAGAAATTCAGCATTTTTATCCATCTACTACAACAAAAGGTTATAACTTTTCTAAAATAATAATCAAGCGTATTATTTTCGTAGATGAATGGGGAATTAGTACTTTAAAGGAAAAGGATTATATCCACCCTGAACAGAAAATGAAGGATTATTCCCGTGGATAATGAAATGGGATATTGAAGTTAGTTATACTAGCAAGGGATTTCCCTGTTTAAATAAAAAAAATTTCACAAAGTTCTGGAGTAAGATGCTTCAGAAAGATAAGGAAGGAAAGGTCCATGGCTAAGAAACCCTTGATAATATTCATAAGGCACTCAAGAATTATAGTTCGAAAAGTAACAGCAGCAGTAATACTGAAGAAAGCAGCCCTTTCAAGCACTTGACCAGAAAATTATAAATGAAAAAAGGTGCAGTTTCGAAGAAAGAAATTCTAACTTCTTATTTCGAAGAAATCGGAACAGATTTAGCAAGAAACTTTGATACAGAAGTTTCAGATGATGTGTCTATGGCATCAGTTGGTAATACCACAGACGAAGACATCTTCCTTGGTAGAGAATCTCAAGAAATTCAATTTGAACAAATTAATATTGAAGAAATTGAAGAATTTCTGAAGAAGATTAAGGAAAAAGCGGAAGCATCTTCCTCTAAAAACGACGAAGGCAAAACAGTTGTTTGATAAAGATTGAAGGCCCCATCGCAGAATTATTGGGGTAATAAAACAAATCAGCTTTTAGAAAGCAGAAGACCCCACCATGATATAGTGTCGGAAATCAAATCTACTTTTATAAAGTAAATTATCGCTTTTACTTTTTCTTTTTCTTTGCTGGCCACACTTGTAATTATTTTGTTGGTCAATACTATTCATTTTTTGTTTTGTTCTTTTCAAGATCCATTATATAAGGATCATAAGTTTTAGAATAGAGTAGGCTTTTCTGAATTCTCTCTTGCTCACTTGTAAAAACAATCTTTGTTTTCAATTTTGTATATCAATAAGATAAAAATACTTACTGGTCACAACCGACGGTCTCAGGTATTTTAAATTTCTATTTTTATTTTTAAATTTAATTAGTTAGAAATACGTATGTGTTAAACTTAGGAATCTTGAGCTATTCTGCAGCATGCTTTAGTATTAATTTCAATACTGTATCTTTTTTATGATGCTTAGGTTAAAGGTTAAATCCAGGCAGTTTTAAGTTTAGATAGTAAACCCAGGTTATGGCAGCATAAGCGGTGGTCTTCGCAAAACTCGTTGTTAAGCCAAGATGGGCGTTGTGAAAGGGTTTAGCAGGCAAGGCCGTGGTTTAGGGTTTACTGAAAAAACTTAGAATTTGACAGGGTTTAAATCCTTAGTAATCCTTCCTGTAGCTCCATCGAAGTGATCCTTGTAGTATCCTTAGACATTTGAATACTATGCTCCCCCAAAATAACTATACTAACATATATGTTAGTATATTAAGTGAACAGGTTGCTTCTATTAGTGACATACTGGACAAATTGATAGTAGAAGTCCAGAAAATAGTTAGTAGGGATACTACAAAAGGTAAGGAGCAAATTGCTACTGCCAGTATCCAACCACCTCCAGAGGTCAAAGACTTTAAATTGAAAAGTCTCGGAGACCTGGAGAATCTATTAAATAAGAAATTTGAAGGATTTAATATTAGTCCTTTAAATTTAGAATACTTATCTGATAAAGAGAGAAGAGTGAAACTCTCTGATGAGATTAGTAAAATCTTAGAAAAATATGCTAGAAAGCTAGTCCAAAGGATGTTTTATTATCCTAGGTCAACTCCTCAAGATGTTCTCATAGAGGAACCTAACCCTGACCATTTTTCCCAGAGTAATAGTGGGAAAGAAATATATGAATGGCACATAGATGTTTTTACTGACCGACAGATTTATACTCAGGTACATGGAATGCTTATGTATAGTACTATTTGTAAAGTCAATAATAATCCTTAAAAAACTATTGTGGATATGATAATGACAGGATTTACTGGCCAATTAAAAGGCTGGTGGGATAATTATTTGACAGACAGACAGCGAGCAGAAATTACGGGAGCTGTCAAAAACAGAGAATGGACAAAATTTAGATGGTATAAGGATGTGTTCCTATCCAGGGTTATGGAATTACTCGAGGGTAATAGTACTCACTGGAAGTCTAAGTTTATAGATGGACTTCCAACTTTATTTGCAGAAAGAATCAAGAAAACTCTTAGAGGTACTGCTGTAAGTATCGATTAACTTAGTTATACCTATGGGTTAATTAGTGTATGCACTCAGGAAGGTTTAGCTCTCTGTAATGAGATTAAGTTAAACTAGGAGATTAAGAAACACCGTTTAAATGAAAGACAACAATTAGGAGAATTTTGTGAGCAATTTTCCATAGATATTCCCAAAATTAAGAAACCTCATAGGAAGAACAAAGACCAAAAAGAGCCTTATAGGTATAAGAGGAAAAAGAGAATGAATCTCGGGTAAAGAAGAGAAAACACGGAGAAGAGAAGAAGTAGTTATAAGAAGGGAAAGGATTTTATTAAATCCATTAAGCCTGATGCCTGTTATAAGTGTGGTAGGATAGGTCATTACGCCAAGGATTGTAAGGTTAAGGATAAGATTAAGAACCTTGACCTAGATAATAACATTAAGGATTCGTTATATAAGATCCTTTTAAATTCTTCTCCAGAGAACAGTAACACAGAATCTTCAACTGATGAAGATTTGAAGGTGCTACAGAATGAAGAATACTATTCTTCATCAGAATCAGAGTGTGGACCTTGTAAGCAGATGCAAGGTGAGTGTTGTAATAACAACACAGAAGATGAGTTTTATAATATTTATTCTCAGTTTAAGGATTTAGATATAAGTGTCCTACAAATGATGGTTTATTACAACACCTTAGAATCATTAAGGATCCTGGATTAAGATCCCAGATTATAGATAAGATAGATCCCATTAAGGATAATAGTCCTAAGGATTCTGAAGTAGAAGGAATTCCTTCCCAAAAAGGTCCTTATACAATTTCTGATATTAAGAGGATTTTAAGAGAGAAAAATCCCAGGCCACTGATAGGCCAACGACTGTTCAAGACTTGAAGGAGGAGATTAATAATCTCAAGAATGAAGTCTCGAATCTAAAGGCTTCTAATATTGTCACGACCCAAAATCCCAACCATGATCGTGATGGCGCCTCTCATGAAGACAAGGCCAGCCAATTCAACTAAATTTCATTCAAACAGTTAAACAATACAAAAATAATATAAGTACGGCTTAATAATAGCAATTTGCGACAAAATACAGTGAACCATCCCGACTACAGCCCGAACCAGCGTGTCACAAAGTCATGAGCAACTAATGAAAATCCTAATAATAAGATTACTAATACAATATCTTGGCACAATTGTTCGAAGATACTGGAAATAACAAGATAAAAGAGATACGGGGCTGCGGACGCCAACAGCTACCTCGTAGTCTCTGAATCGCCGCTTTGACAGTAGTAATCAATGTCTCGGAGCGGAACCGATAACGCCTGAATCTGCACACATGGTGCAGGGAGTAATGTGAGTACTTCCAACTCCGTGAGTAATACATATAAATAATGACTGAAAGTAAGAAACACATAAGACTTAGAGAAATCCACGATGGAACAGTAATAACATGTAACATCTCAAATAGATAACATGAAGTAAACGGAAACAACACCAACACAACCAAAAATGCAATGCAATGAAATGCAATGCAAGTCATGACTATCGTGGCGGCGTGCCACCCGTTCCCTGGGTACCCGATGCTTACTGTGGGGGGGTTCAGTAGCGCAATATCTCGTGACGACGTGTCACCCGATCCATGCACATTACATCTCGTGGCGACGTGCCACCCGATCCAATTTATATTTCGTGGCGGCGTGCCACCCGATCCAATTTATATTCCGTGGCGGCGTGCCACCCGATCCA
>MCJB01002094.1:4699-23641 GCA_002018475.1 Nicotiana obtusifolia
CAAGCTAGAATTATACCAGTACCCATCCTCACTGGGAAAGAGTCCGGGAAGCAGCAAAAGAATATCAAACACCATATGAAGTCATCCGAGAAAAGATCACTGACGACATTTCTTGATTAAAGTTGCGGATTACATCTCTCAGTCCAAAGGGAAAGGAACATAGCAGTGAAGAACCGTCAAGTTCCAGGCGCTACTTCACAAGGTCTTCGAAAAGATGCCTGGAAGACAATTCGGTGATCGATAAAGGATAATTGCCTTAATCCTTGCTAATCCCACTTTAATCCTCCATTTCCTACCCAAAAATCCTCAAAAATATCCTACCCATGCCAAGACAAATTCCCACATCTTTCCATACTAGCCGGGCCCTACTTCTCGTTGTTTTCCTACCATAATCATCCAAAAACTCTCAAAACATATCCTACCCATGCCAAGACGAAATTCCACATCTTTCCATGCTATGCGGGCCCCATTTCACCTTGTTTTCACGTGCCTTCACATGCCTCCACATGCTTCTTCACATGCAAAATAATGCAGCCACATGGCGTCACATGCTTTCACATGACACCCCATGTATATTTCACCCCGTTCACATGCTTTCACGTGTTTTTAGTGGTTTTGCCTAAAGTCCTTCACATGCCGAGAGGGACCCGCTTGTACATAGGTTTGCTTTATCTAGAATGTTTGTCTTGTAATAACCTCCTAGTCCTATATAAAGGTGGCCTTGTAGTAGTTGTAGGATCATCTTGTAATCATCTTGTATTATCATCAAATAATTGCCTTGTACAAAATTAGAAAATCATCTTGAAAAACTTTAGAGTCATCCTAGAATTTTCTTGTAATTTTCGTGCACTCTTTGTAAATCTATTGTGATATATTCCATATGAGTTCTTTCTAAATTTCCTTCTTGTTCTTCCTTTTGAATTGATGGAAAGGCCGGTCCATGTATGAAAATAGAGTAAGTATACTCTTTGAAAGTTAGCTTGTTGTAGTACGGTCCATGTATAAAAATAGAGTAAGTGTACTCTTTGAAAGTTAGCTTATTGTAGTGCGAAAGTTTTCTGAGTTATGAACAGTTAACGTTGGTTATAGTACAAAAGTTTTCCGAGTTGTGTAGCTTGGCAAGGTTGAAGCCAGCCCCTTTTGTAGGAAAAGTTTTGCGACTATAAACAAATTAACTGCTTGTGTAGCTTGGCATTAGCCAGCCCGTTGGGTGTAGCTGGCTATTATATTCAGCCCCCTTTTTGTCGGAAAACTTTCGTACCTATGATTAAGCTTGCTTTCCTCGAGTCTCTTGCTTTATTCTTTGTACTGTGGTGTCGTTCCTACGATTAGGCTTGCTCTCACGGAGTCTCTTGCACAGTTCCTTATACTGTGAACAAAAAGTGTCTTCCACCGAACTACCTCTTATAAATCCCTACTCAGCCTTTGCCAAAAAATCCTTTGCACCATGGACCCAAATACGTTCCCTTGTCCAACATAGACCAAAAGGAGTTAAAGAATACGTTGCTGCGTCAAAACTTGACCAGCATCCCATCCTCGCCACCAGAGAAGAACAATTTATCACCCTTCAAATTCCAGACGATTTCCCCAGGCAATGGAGAGTGCATGGGTTTACCCATATCCATTTTGGTGCTATCCGAATTGCTCTAACCTATCACGGAAGAAAAGGTCAGCCGGTGGTCGCTCGAATTTCTCTTCTCGATACCAGATATTTGGAGTACCAACATGCAAACTTGGGTACTGCCGAAGTCACTTTGAATGCCGGGACTGTTTTGATAACAATCTTTCCAAACTTCAATATGTCCCTCTATGATCGCTACTTAACCGAATCTCTTAAAATCCAGGTCCAAATCCAAGGAGCCCCTCAGGCCAAAGATTCCATACAAGCCACCCTTCATCACTAAATGGCATGGCGAGTCCAAAATCATGCCATGGACCTTTGTCTTCCCGGAGGAGAAAACGCTCTTCTCCTAAACATAGATGCCATAAAAGGAAATACCATGTTCACCCAAATACCCAGACAAATTTCAAGAGATGAGCTTGTCAAAATTCTTCCTGATTCCTGGATAACAAATAATGAAAAATTGAGAGAATCATAGGAATCCTTACACTCTGGTGAACCAACCTTTACCAAAAGAAATGACAAAACCGTTTGCATAAGCTTCAACCATTCCCACCCCAAAAAACCAAATAAAACTGTCTTCTCTTGCCAAATGATCCAACCAAAAGATATAGCAGATACATACCCCGAACCTGATGGAGAACTCTTTTGGAACATAAAAAAACATCATGGAAGAACATGACTGGTGCCGATGCTTCGACAAAAATGGAACCAGAACTTGGTGGTACAAATGCCCCTTTACGGGAAACTGCCCTTGGGATCTTGATTGCGACTGTCAAGGCTGTTTTGAAGACCCAGAGGGAGAATACACAGGAGAAAACTTAGCTCTCAAAAAGGCTAAATCCAAATCCAAGAAAAAGAAGAACACCACGGAAAAACAATTTCGAGCCAGATATGAAAATAAAGACCCTTCGATTGGCTCATTAAGCCGTCCAGGTAAATATGAATTTCTTGTCAGTTACAAACCCCAGGAATGGCCTGAATTACCAGAAAAGTTCACTCCCAGTTGGGAAGATAGCGAACCTACACCCAAACCTGATCCACCACCAATTCAGACCTCATAACCCAAAAAGCCACCTGAACCTAAAACTCCACAAATTCTGAAAATAAAAAATCCCCCGCAACCACAAATGTTCATGCTAAGTTCTTCAAGCTCCAGTCATACTCAGGATTTTCCTTCACTACAACCTTTTGAAAAAGTGGGAATTAGCCATGCACCAAAAATTCCCAAGAAAAATGTAGTGCTGCCTACTGGAGAAAAACCCCCTACAAGTGACATCGAGGCAACATTAAACTGGCAGTCCGAAAACTCTATCTGCCAAAACAAAGTCCTGACCAATATTGGTAACACCATAAAGAACGTGGCTCATACACAAAACAAAATGTTGAGCAAGGTGGAAACAATCGAGAAAAAAATGGAGAACACATCGTCTCGCCATGAAGGACTAATCTAAGCATTGGAACAGAGGTTGGCAAATTTACAATATGAGATTTGTCCGCCAGGAATTCCAACAACAACAAAAGGAGACAATTTCTATCAAAGAACAGATCCAGCACCTGAGAAATGACCACCTTAAGCCACAAACAACTCCAGTTGCCACCTCAAAATCTACCTTTTTTCCGATGTCTCCACAACCATATTCCCCACCTAAATTAGACAACACCTTTTCTACTTTTCCGTCTGCCTCATGGAATCCATTCTCCTTCACCCAACCCGCAAAAGAAGAACAGGAGTTTGATATTGAAAAATGGGTTTGGGAACGGAAAGATGCCCAAGCAGCACAAAAACAAGCCAAGAAAAGGCGAGACCATGCAGAAAGTTCAAAAGGATCCAACCTAGAAAATCTGATGATCTCTAACCAGAAGGCTCCAGACTTCTATGTCTCTCAACCAAGATGCATATCAGAAGAAGAGACTCCATGGTCCGAATCCCTAAATTCATCAGAAGACGACTCAACGGAAGATAGCTTTCAATCAAGCAATGAATCCATGACGAACTCTTCCGAAGACGATAATCCCCCAATATTTGTCAATCAGCCAAGAGAGCCAGAGGTATCTGAGATAGATGACGAACAAGAAGGCATGACCGATGAACCAATCCCAGAAAGAAGATTTGAGCCCATGGCGTCCAAACCAGTTGGAACTGTTTCCATACTGTCACCTTGGACGACGTCAAGGTTTCACAATGGCCTCAGAAAATCCAACACTTCTACACCTGGATGGTGACAAAAAATTTGGTAGAACGCGAGAAGTATGCCATCCTGTCAGAACTCACTTCACGATTCTCTGGAATCCTCAGAGATTGGTGGAACTCACTTGCATTTCAAGACAAGAATATGTTTCTTACTTCCCAAGACTTTGCCTTCAACATCCGCATTCTACATGAAGTCTTCTACGGAGATACTGGCCAAAGACAGGTGAAAATGCGTAGACAACTCATCGAGATGAAGTGTGTGTCATTCGACAGAAATGACATTGACAGACACTTTCAAAAAATGGCCAAGATATACTTTGAGATCGGCGGCGATATCAATCTGAAGCAAGCCTTTGTCTCGTCACTTCCAAAGTTGTTGGCAAGCCGAGCCATGACTAACATTGAAGAAAAATTCCGGTCCATAACCATTCCACCGATTGGTTACATAAGGCAGGCTATATTCGTCGCACTAGATGACATATGTACCAAGCGCTCAGCCTTAAAGCAAATTATCTAGCACAATCCAGCGCTTGACAAATCATGCCGCAAAGCTGATCTAATCACCGGATCAGGATGTTCCTGTAGCTCGTCCAGACGATGGAAAGAATTTAGGAGATTCAGATGGCCAAGAATTCCAGACGGACGTCCAAGATCCAAAAGGCGCACAAAATATTTCTGGCGTAGACGGCCGGGAAATTTTCACAAAAAAGACAGATGCTTTATTTGCCACAAAATTGGACATTTTGCAAAAAATTGTCCCCAATCAAGGAGATATGTCAAACTCCTCGAAGAAATTGAAGACTACACTGGCATACATCTTGCAAAAGAGGAGGACCTTGAATCTATATTCTCTGTGGACGACGAACCCAATGACGAAACGATCTTTTCTCTTGATATCTATGAAGACCAAGGCAATGATCAGTACCAGATTTCAAAACCGGTGATCGAAGCCCGAGAAGAGATCAATGCTCTCACAGTCGTTCCTCAAGTAGAACTCAAGGTCTATACATCCAAATGGGATAAACCAACTCGAGTTATTGCTTTCATCGACACCGAAGCTGCATCCTCACTCATAAATCCTGCTATTTTCCCTGAAGATCAATGGGTGCCGCATTTCAAGGATTTCAACACTGCATCAAATGCAATCTTAACCACAACTGTCATTACAAAGCACCCAGTCACGATTGAGTTCTTCCAGCACTGAAGTACAGAACCAAGCTGCTAGGATCTGATGTGCCAGGAAAGGATCTTATTATTGGATTCGACATGTACAGGCAGCTTAAAGATCAACTCCAGATCAAAGCCAATGGGATAGCTTTTAAAAAGCAGTTCAGACCTTATTCTGAAATTCCAAGGCTATTCCAGATCACCGAGGACGAACAAATCAAAGAGATTGAGCAGAATCTCATTGAACATTCATGTGCTGAATCCCATAAGGAATTCATGAAGAAAGGGAAAAGCCCGTTATGGAAAAACCAAGAGTTTTTTATCAAGCTCCCTTTCAAGAAAAATGAAAGCATCAATCCGACAAAAGCCAGTCATTCAGGCATGAATCTAGATCATCTTCAACTTGCAAAGAAACAATGCGAAGAACTTTTGAAATTTGATCTGATAGAACCGTCGGATTTACAATGGGCATGCGAAGCATTTTATGTCAACAAAAGAGCTGAGCAGACAAGAGGAAAACTCAGGTTAGTTATTAATTACCAGCCGCTAAACCATTTCCTCCAAGATGATAAATTCCCCATACCAAATAAACTCACTCTTTTCTCCTACTTAGCCAAGGCCAAATATTTTTCCAAGTTTGATTTAAAATCTGGATTTTGGCAACTGGGAATCCACCCTGAAGAAAGACCCAAAACGGGATTTTGCATCCCCGATCATCACTTCCAGTGGAAAGTCATGCCCTTCGGGCTGAAAACTGCACCTTCCTTATTCCAAAAATCCATGATAAAAATCTTCCAACCCATCCTCCATACCTCCTTAGTCTACATTGATGATATCCTGTTATTTAGTGAGACATTGGATGACCATGTCAACTTGCTTCGTCAATTTGAAGCATTGATCACAAAGTACGGGATCATGCTCTCAGCAAAAAAGATGGTTCTTGCTCAGAAGGAGATTGATTTTCTTGGAATGCATTTCGCCCGAGGTGAATATAGTCCAGGACCGCAAATATGTCAGGAACTACTTAAATTTCCAGATACCAACCTCACAACAAAGCAGATCCAACAGTTCTTGGGTGTCATCAATTATGTTAGAGATTTCATCCCAAATATCTCTACATACAATTCACCACTCACAGAAATGCTCAAGAAAAATGCAACATCATGGGGAGAGAAACAGGATGAAGCAGTCAGAAAAATAAAGGAGATATGTAAAGATGTCAAGTCTCTCTACATCCCTTCAGATGGAAAGAAGATACTGCAAACAGATGCCAGCCATGAATATTGGAGTGCTGTTCTATTTGAAGAAAAAGATGGCCAGCGGAAATAATGCGGATATGCCAGTGGAAAGTTTAAAGATGCCGAGCAACATTATCATTCCACCTTCAAGGAAATTCTTGCAGATAAAAAATGGGATCAAGAAATTCAATTTCTTCCTTATCCATACAGAATTTCTAGTGGAAATGGATATGAAGGCTTTCCCAAAAATGATCCGGATAAATTCAAAAATTATCCCCAATATTCTCAGATGGGCTCAATGGTTCTCTCCATACAAGTTTCAAGTCAAGCACCTGAAAGGAAAGGATAATATCCTCGCAGATTTTCTATCCCGACTGGAGGAATTCTCAAAAAGATTTTCCCCAGCAAAACTGAAGCCAAACAGCCACATCTTTATGTTTTCACCGGGAACTAGTTCATTGAAGCCAACAGATCATCCACCGGAGCTGTTCAACCTCATGGATCCCTTTGATCCATCAATTATTATGGAAAGAAGAACTTATTATGAGCTTCAATTTTTCCGGCAATATGGAGGATCCATTCTCAAACCTTTTGGCGTCAATCCAGAATATCCATTCTGCCATATATTCATAGCTCAAGCCAAGGATTTTCCACGAGAATTATTATGGTTTTTCTGGTACCTATGCCATCAGTATTATATTTTCATGGAATTCAAATGCAACGTTTTCAAGGATTTTGATGCCATTGCACCAGCGCTTAGAATATTTTTATTATGGTTCAAGACTAGAAGATATTGGATTAAATGTTTCAATGATTCCTACGCAGCAAAAATATTCATGTTTCATAGGCCAGTGAAGATCATTAATGGAAAAGTCCAGGCGCAAGCAGATGCATCATTCTGGTGGAAATTTCCCGTGTCCATTTTATCCATGGAGGACAAGTATAGCGAGGCACAAAGAATCATTTTCCAGCAAAATAGGTGCATCCCAAAAGAAATATGGCCAAAAGAATGGGCTAGCTGGAATTATACCAGTACCCATCCTCACTGGGAAAGAGTCCGGGAAGCAACAAAAGAATATCAAATACCATATGAAGTCATCCGAGAGAAAATCACTAATGATATTTCCAGATTAAGGCTACGGATTACATCTCTCAGTCCGAAGGGAAAGGAACCTAGCAGTGAAGAGCCGTCAAGTTCCAGACACTATTTCACAAGGTCCTCGAAAAGATGCTTGGAAGGCAATTCAGTGATCGATAAAGGATAATTTCCTTAATCCTTGCTAATCCCACCTTAATCCCCCATTACCTATCAAAAAATCCTCAAAAATATCCTACCCATGCCAAAACAAAGTCCCACATCTTTCCATAACTAGTCGGGCCCTACTTCTTGTTGTTTTCCTACCATAATCATCCAAAACTCTCAAAACATATCCTACCCATGCCTAGACAAATTTCCACATCTTTCCATGCTATGCGGGCCCCATTTCACCTTGTTTTCACATGCTTTCACATGCCTCCACATGCTTCTTCACATGCAACACAATGCAGTCACATGGCGTCACATGCTTTCACATGCTACACCATGTATATATCAACCCGTTCACATGCTTTCAGTGTTTTTAATGGTTTGCCTAAAGTCCTTCACATGCCAAGAAGGACCCGCTTGTAGATAAGTTTGCCATGTAAGATAGGTTTGCTTTATCTAGAATGTTTGTCTTGTAATAACCTCCTAGTCCTATATAAAGGAGGGCTTGTAGTAGTTATAAGATCATCTTGTAATCATCGAATAATTGCCTTGTACAAAATCAGAAAATCATCTTGAAAAACCTTAGAGTCATCCTAGAATTTTCTTGTAGCTCTTTGTACACCCCTTGTAAATCTATTATGATATATTACATATGAGTTCTTTCTAAATTTCCTTCTTGTTCTTCCTTTCGAATTGATGGAAAGGCCGGTCCATGTATGAAAATAGAGTAAGTGTACTCTTTGAAAGTTAGCTTGTTGTAGTACGGTCCATGTATGAAAATAGAGTAAGTGTACTCTTTGAAAGTTAGCTTGTTGTAGTGCGAAAGTTTTCTGAGTTATGAACAGTTAACGTTGGTTATAGTACAAAAGTTTTCCGAGTTGTGTAGCTTGGCAAGGTTGAAGCCAGCCCCTTTTTGTAGGAAAACTTTTGCGACTATAAACAAATTAACTGCTTGTGTAGCTTGGCAATAGCCAGCCCGTTGGGTGTAGCTTGGCAATAGCCAGCCCCTTTTTTTGTAGGAAAACTTTTGTACCTATGATTAAACTTGCTTTCCTCGAATCTCTTGCTTTGGTCTTTGTACTGTGGTGCCGTTCCTACGATTAGGCTTGCTTTCGCGGAGTCCCTTGCTCTGTTCTTTATACTGTGGTATCAATTTCATCTTTGACATTGAGCAATATTTCGATGCCGTGGGAGGCCTAGAAGAAGCTAATAAAGTGGCAACTGCCGCAATGTATCTTCAAGGTGATGCTAAACTCTGGTGGCGGGTGAAATATGAAGCCATCAAGGCCGGTGAGGAAAATCTTGATACATGGGCGGAACTGAAGGCTGCCATACGCTTACAGTTCTTCCCAAAAAATGTTGAATATAATGCAAGAAGGAATCTCCGGGAGCTCCGCCAGACCAAGTCAGTGCGGGACTACGTGCGAGAATTCTCTGCACTTATGTTGAGCATACGAGACATGGGGGACAAGGACAAACTCTTCACCTTCCTTGAAGGGTTGAAACCCTATGCTCGCATGGAACTCCAGAGACAAAGAGTAGACACATTACCCAAGGCAATCCAAGTAGCGGAATGTCTTGGGGACTATCAAGTGGAAGCTCGAAAGAATAGTCCTCAACAGCCTGTCAAGGGAGGATATAAAGGAGGTCATTCAAGTAATAGTGGCCAAAGCAGAAGTGGAGGAGATCGGAGTACAAACAAATCTAGGGCTCCCTCCTCATGTAGCACCAGTGCTGCGTCTACCAACAATAATCGGGGGACAAAGCCCCCTTCAGGGTGTCGTCACTGTGGCGGACCACATTGGAATAACGAGTGCCCTCATGCACAAATGAATGCTCATCAAGTTGTTGATGATGGGACGGATGATGATTCTGATGATGCAGATAAGACCGAGCCGGTAGGTGCCTTCAATGCAATTGTAGGTTCTTTTTCTGACGCCTTGGCGGAGACCAGTGCTGGTATCCGTAAGAAGAAGGATTCTTTCCCTATCAACAAGAAAGGGAAAAAGAAGGCGGACGAGAAGACCTCTCCTAGGCAGGAGCGGACCTTAATGTTCATCGAGGTGAAGTTAAATGGCAAACCTATTCGAGCAATGATAGACACGGGTGCAACCCACAACTATCTAGCCTCGACTCAAGTGGAACGCCTTGGCCTAGTCGTAGGAAAGGGCCGAGGTCGTGTCAAGGCTATCAACTCACCTCCTCAACCAGTTGGGGGAATAGCCAGAGATGTGCCAGTGAAACTTGGCCCTTATGAAGGAAAAATCAACTTGCGAGTGGTGATCATAGATGACTTCGAGTTGATAGTGGGGTTGGAATTCCTGAGGAAAACCAACACCATGCCGGTGCCATATGCAGACATGTTACTGATGATGGGGACAAACGGGGCCAAGCCTTGCTCCATTCCGTGCATGCCCGTGAAGATGGCTGTGGAGAACATCTCAGCGTTGCAGTTGAAGAAGGGGGTCAAGAGACATGAACCTACATTCTTGGCTACACTATGCATCGAAGATATAGAACACTCCTCGGGTTCTCTTCCTGCACCCGTGTAGGAGTTGTTACTTGAATTTGAAGCTGTCATGCCACAGGAAATGCCAAAGCGTCTTCCGCCGAGGCGTACTATGGACCACAAGATTGAGTTGGTGCCGGGTGCGAAACCACCTGCCCGGGCGCCATACAGAATGTCACAACCCGAACTCACCGAGCTTCGGAGGCAATTGACGGAGATGTTAGACACAGGGATCATCGTGCCCTCCAAATCCCCATACGGGTCCCCTGTGCTCTTTAAAAAGAAATATGATGGGAGTTTACGGCTATGCGTAGATTACCGGGCCCTAAACAAAATCACAGTGAAGAACAGGTACCCTATCCCACTCATGGCTGATTTGTTCGACAGATTGGGTACTGCGGCGGTGTTCACTAAGATAGACCTGAAGACTGGTTATGTGCAGGTGTGAATCGCAGAGGGCGATGAGCACAAGACGACATGCGTGACAAGGTATGGGTCGTATGACTTCCTGGTGATGCCGTTCGGCTTGACTAATGCACCAGCCACATTATGCACCCTGATGAACCAAGTCTTCCGCGAATATATTGATGAATTCGTGGTGGTCTACTTGGACGACATTGTCGTATATAGCCAGACATTGGAGGACCATCTGGAGCATTTGCGGAAAGTCTTATCCCGATTGCGGGAGCATGAACTATATGTGAAGCTTTCCAAATGCTCCTTCGCTTAGAAACAGATAGACTTCCTCGGGCATGTCGAGGAAGGGCGGATCAAGATGGACCAACAAAAGATTCAGGCTATCACAGATTGGCCGCCGCCTAAGGACGTCCACGCCTTGAGGGCGTTCCTTGGCCTATGTAACTTCTACCGCCGTTTTGTGAGAAACTACTCTCTCATCGCTGTGCCACTAACAGAACTCCTCAAGAAGGCCACACCTTAGGATTGGGCATCAAGGCGAGTAGAAGCCTTTAACACCTTGAAAGCGGCTATGTCTAGTAGCCCCGTTTTGGCCCTCCCTAATTTGGCCAAACCATTTGAGGTACAGACGGATGCCTCCGACTATGCACTTGGTGGGGTCTTGCTACAGGATGGACATCCTGTAGCCTATGAGAGCCGGAAGCTAAAAGATGTAGAGCGGCGCTATGCCGCCCACGAAAAGGAATTGTTGGCTGTAGTTCATTGCCTGCGCCTTTGGAGGCATTATCTGCTGGGAACCCCGTTCGTAGTTAAGACAGATAACACAGCTGTTAGCCATTTCCTTACACAGCCGAAGTTGAATGGTCGACAGGCCAGGTGGCAGGAGCTTTTAGAGGAATTCCACTTCAACTTGGAGTACCGCAGTGGAAAGACTAACCAAGTGGCTGATGCTCTCAATGGGAGGGCGGACTTCGCTTCCGTGTGCTTACTCGCCACTCTTAGGGGGAGCTAAGTAGCCACGAACATCAAAGACCAGATACTGGGTCTTCTCATCAAGGATCCTGCTGCACAGTATTTGGTTACTCTGGTAGAACAAGGCAAGACTCGCCAGTTCTACATAAAAGATGGTTTCTTGAAAGTGAAAGGAAATCGGCTTTATGTCCCTAAGGGAGGAGATCTGCGAAGGATCCTTCTAGCGGAATGCCATGACACTTTGTGGGCAGGTCATCCGGGTGAAGAACGCACCATGGCGTTACTTCACCGTGCATATTATTGGCCTCAAATGGCCGATGAGGTCGCTCAGTACGTGAAAACTTGTCTAACATGCCAAAAGGACAAGTCGGATCGCTTGACGCCAGCAGGACTCTTGGAACCACTAGCTGTTCCAAAGCGGCCTTGGGAAAGCGTCTCTCTGGATTTCATCACCGGATTGCCCAAGGTTGGAGATCTTACAACTATTCTGGGTGTTTTGGATCGGTTTTCTAAATACGCTACCTTCATAGCAGCCCCACAATATATATCAGTAGAAGATACAGCTCAGCTTTTCTTCTCTCATGTCGTGAAATATTGGGGCCTGCCAAAAGAGATCGTTAGTGATCGCGACTCGCGCTTCACTAGCAATTTCTGGACGCAACTCTTCATGTGCCTTGGGTTAAAACTAAGTCACAGTTCAAGCTTTCATCCATAATCTGATGGCCATACGGAGCGGTTTAACGGCATGCTGGAGGAATATCTTTGCCACTTTGTAACTGGGTCGCAAAAAATTAGGTGAAGCTTTTGGATGCTGCTAAGCTATGCTTCAATTCACAAAAGAGATCCAGTACCAACAAGAGCGTTTTTGAAATTGTTACCGGACAACAACCGCTACTCCCACACACTGTGAATGCTCCAAACATGGCAAAATCTCCTCGAGCTGCTAGCTTCTAAAGAGAATGGAAGCGAAATTTGGAGATAGTGCGGAGCTATCTTGTCAAAGCCCAAAAGCGGATGAAGAGGCATGCTGATCTAAACCGTCGCTTTGTTGAATATCAAGTAGGAGACAAAGTGATGGTCAAAATCCCAAAGCGGTACTTATTTGCGGGAGTCCATGACCCTCTCCTGTTGCAAAAATATATTGGACCCTTGTCCATTGTAAAGCGCATTGGGAAAGTGGCATACCGGGTGGATACCCCAGTATGGTGGAAGATTCATCCTGTCTTCCATGTCAGTCTCCTGAAACCTTTTCGGGAAGATACGGAGGATCCTGCCCGGAGCCAACTTACAATCCCCAGCATTCGGGGCCCTAATTCAGCTGGAAAAAGGCGTGCTGAAGCTATCCTTGACGATAGAGTGATTCATGCCTCCAGGAAAGATCACCAAGAGTTCTTGGTGGAATGGCAGGGATGAGACGTAGAGGAGAATACTTGGGAGAGGGGGACAAACCTCAAATACTTCAAGAGCCTAATTTAAGATTATCTTGCAAGTAAGGCGCCGAGGACGTCGCCAACTCATGTACACACACTCAGCACTCTACAGATGCCTGACACAAGTCTCTCACCAAGCATGTAACGTGTGCCGTCACTCACAAGGCCTCAAGTAACATGGGTTATCACCTAACTCTGGAGGGGCGGTGTAAGGCCCCGCAAAATTTCACCTAGAAACCGGGGTTTTTTCGTGATGATGTAAGCTAATGTTGAAGGAAAAATTTTGCAGAACATAGCCCATACCTCGCACTACCTCGCATTAAGGACCGTCTCCTTAGTACAAAGGACCATCTCCTCAGCACCACCTCGCAAGACTATGTCCTTGAGGGCAACCAAACAGATACCATTACACCGACTTTCCTTAATGCGCTCAATCAAGGATGATTGTGTAGCTACACAAGTGATAGCTCTACACGATTCAGCAATACCCAATCTCATGAATCAATTGACTAGAGCCAGAACATCCTCCAAATGCCTTGTCTCAAATGGAACAAACGCCAAACTCCGAATGTTGAACCAGATATCCTTCTTGTGGGCTGCTACGGCCGCAAGCTTAACCAATCACCCTACCATTCTGCACCACCACTGCATCAAGACCAATGTGTGTATCACCATAATATGTTGTATCAGGCCCCAAAACCGTGGGCAATACTAGCACTCTCCATAAACTAACAATGGAATTTTGACTTCATACACATGGGAAAAATATCCCGCACCACATCTGCGTAATCATAGGAGCTTGTCGGTGCCCAACTGAAATTGAGTACTCAAAATCTCTTCAAATGAGTATGAAAAAACTGAAAATAGAGGCTTCAAGTTGAGATTAAATCACACGACGGGGAATCCAGAAAGGGGAATGTTTATTAAAACCCTATGGCCTCTCGAAGGTAAGTATTCACGTCTACGTACCGATTCGCAAGACTCTATTAGGTCTGTTCATGACTTATGAGACCTATGTGAAGCTAGTGCCCTGATAGCAACTTGTCACGACCCAAAACCCCATTGAAATTGTGATGGCGCCTAACAACACTTCCTAGGCAACCCAAAAGCACATATGTGAAAATAAACTTCAACAATGATAGGAAACAGCCTTAAATGCAGAATAATAAAAATAATTGAAATAAAAATTGCCATACAACTGAAATATCACTTCAAAATCTGGTATCGTCGAGTATATGACCTCTATCGAGTGCTAAATACAATATATGAACAAAATACATTACTGTCTTGAAGACAGAACAGTAAGAACAAGATTAATGAAGGGCCTTCAAGGCCTACGAATGGAGCATCACTGCTACCTCGAACCTACTAGCAAATCCGGATACAACTCACTAGCAACACCGCTATCAGAAATACTTGGATCTGCACACGAAGTGCACAGTACAGTATGCGTACAACTGACCCCATGTACTCAATAAGTAGCAAGCCTAACCTTGGGCAAAAAGAAGTGACTAGCTTGGTAAGGTCTGATGCTCGCTTTGCATTGCCAACAACAACAATAACATTAGACTACTTGCAAAGAGGGGAAAACAACTCAAATAACAACATATTCATCTCTAATACAATAAGAGGAGAAATAGGCACGCTATTCAGTAATATTAGTGTCATGACCCAAACTGGAGGCCCATGACTGGCACCCCCGCCATACTTGCCGAGCACCAACGCACATTTTATCTAACCTTTCTTATTATCTATAAGGGCCAGTAAGATCAGTATAAATGGTAGACATGAATCCTAAACAACCAACAATGACAGATAATGGCATGAACATATATATCATGAGCCGACAAGGCTGTCTTGAGGCTGCGTATAAGGTACGAGTGGACAAACTGTTATGAGAGACTATACAACAAAAATTAGTCGACAAGGCAATCCAAACTATACATGAGTCGACACCTGTCTATGAGCCTCTAAAGGAACATAAGTGCTACAACATTTCTAGAACAGGGCCTCGACATAACCATAACGCCTATAATGAAAATCCATACGAAGACCAGGGCAAGTCCGGAGAAGGGATCTCGCCAATAACTGCTGAATTGGGCAGCCTACTATGGTGGGGGAGCTTCGCCTACCTGTCTATTAGGACCTGCAGTACGAGACGCAACGTCCACAAATAAAAGGACGTCAGTACGAATAAAGTACTGAGTATGTAAGGTAGGAAAGCATAAGTAAGAACAATAATGTAAAAAAGGATAGAGAATATACAACCTGTAACATCTAGGTACCTCTGAGGGCTAGTGACATGAATGCATGATGCATATATATATACATAAACTTTTAAAACATACGCCTCTGTGGGCGTCATTATCATCATATCGTACCCCGGCCCTAATAGGCTCACTAAAAACGTACCCGTCCATCATAAGGCTTTGTAGAATCGTACCCGGCCACGTGGAGCTCGGTAAAACCCAACTGATCAGTGGTTGCCCAATAGGTGCCGTACCCGGCCGACAATAGCGCGGCTCGGTAGAGTAAAATAGATCCATATATATATGATGCGTGCTGGACTCATTGGAATCACATTTTGAACTTTTCGGAGTGACGTACGGTCAGTACCCTCCGTACACGTTATTAGGACTAAATCCTCATCAAGAATCTTATAAGAATTATGAAGTACCAAGTACATTGATATCATAATAATAAGAGGAGTAACATCAACATCAACTGTTCCATAAGAAGGGAAACAATGTAAGTACTGCTAGCCTCTAAGAGTGGAGTATGCTTGGAAGCTCATTCATACATTACGCGCTATCAAAGTCGTGCAAAAGAAGGAAAGAGACAGCCTCACATACCTTGTATATACTGCCGAATATCAATCTATGAAAATGCCATGACTCCTTAGTCTACACTAAGAGAAATGACACTATCGTTATCGTTTAAGCGTCGTAACTATTATGTATCAACCGTAACATATTTTACTATGAAACGGACAGCACCTACCCTATGTATATGACTTCCCACAAGTTAACACAATCACCAAACAGCCCAAAAAACATCAATAATAATCATATTGAGCCTCCCAAAACAGTCCACCGACCAACAACATTACTAGCAAGCCTTTCGACATATATCTCACAAGTTCTAGCTTCAGCGACTTAGTCGTAACTTGGATAATATTAAATACATGTAGGGTAAGAGGTTCCTTACCTTTAAACAGAAAGAAAAACTCCAATTTGACCTTAGTTGACCATCAAATATCCCTCCAATGCTACCACAAGAACAAAGAAGCGAAGCTAGCAATCAATTAGGGTTTTCAAATACTAGAATCACTTTAAAAGAATTGAAATCACCTAGGGTTGATATTAAAACTTGAGGGAGTATTTTACAGAACACAAAAAACTTAAAACAACCTCCCACACGAGCTGGAACAACACAAAAATCAGCAACAACAAGAAGGATAAGAAACTTACTAGCGCCATGGGATTCCCGACACTTGATTTGTGTTGTGTGCCCTTTGTTTTAGCCTAGGATCATGAGAGAACCTTGATAGAGTGTTCTTAGGGTTCTAAGGTCGGAGTATACTGAAAAATAATGACTTAAAACAGGGTTGAGGCTTGTTATATATATCCATATGTCTTAACCGCCTATGTGGGCCCCATAGAGCTGCTTGGCGCAGTGTCGCGAAAACGCGAATATCTTTCACCTCGGAGATCATATCGACAAACGGTTTAATGCGTTAGAAACTACACTCATAGATCGTGAATTAGGCTGGTAGATCACCCCGTAATTCCAAGTAAATTGGGAGAAAAGCTTAGTGACATTTGAACTAAAGTGTAAGTAAAATATGAACGTAAGTTGCGACAACTTTTGTCGACTTTTGTTTCTTAACTCGTTTGACTTCAAGACTTATGAAACGGATATTATATGATTCCAATACCTTAAAATACAACCTCTTGGTAATATTAATCACCTCCGAATTTACCCGAAAATACGAGTTACAACATCCTTGATTCGTTTAACTTCAAGTACTTGTTAACTACTCTTTTGCACCATTGTATCATTTAAGACCAATAGGACTAAATTTTTATCTTCTCAAAGATAATCTCTTCTTGGACCTACGTAGACTAACTTATGGCATAACCTAACGTATGCAAATATGGGTTTTTACACCCTCCCCCCTTAGGAACATTCGTCCTCGAATGTAAGGGTTTACGGGGAGTCTATTTCATCGTGGATTTCTGATGGAAATTTCCGGTTAAGTTTCCTTTATAAAATGGACACTAGCAAAACTTGCAAGCAGTTAAACCCAACCTATGGCCTTACAAGGCTATACAAAGCATTATAGACATGTACATTATCTGCATGTCACAATTTTTGTATTAAGAAAGAGTATTCTCAAGTTATTGCTTACCTCATAGAAACGTTTCTCCTTCTAATGCATCCTGTGTCCCCCCGACATCCTTGTTATCTTCATTCTGGAACAGGTAAGGGTATTTAGACTTCATCTCATCTTCTACTTCCCATGCCATTTCTTTCGAACTATTGTTTCTCCATAATACACTAACGGAAGCTACATCCTTTGTTCTCAGCTTGCGGACTTGTCGATCTAATATAGCCACTGGCATTTCCTCATACGATAGATCCTTTATAATGTTATAACCCATATTTGTACGTGTTAGATTACACTGTAAGATAGTCTACCTTGGTTCGAGAAGGGAATTACCTTTGAGACAATAAGAGTTTAGTCCTATTGGTCCTAAACGATGCAAAGGTGTACAAGGGCGGTTAACAAGTATTAGAGGATAAACGAGTTAAGGAAGTTGTAAATCGTGTTTTTGGGAAAATCGAGAGGTGTTTAACATTACCAAAATGTCATGTTTTAAGGTATTTGAATGATATGATATCCTTTTCATAAGTCTTGATGTCAAACGAGTTATGAAACAAAAGTCGACAAAAGTTGTCGCAACTTAGGTTCACAATTTTACTTAAACGTTAGGTCAAATGTTTTTGCGATTTTCTCCCAATTTACAAGGAGTTACGGGGTGATCTACCTATCAAATTAAAGGTCTATGAGTCTAGTTTTCAATGATTCAAACCGTTTGTCAATACGATCTTGGAGTATTGAGATAATTGCATTTCCGTAGAACTGCGCAGGCTGGTAGGTGACAAGTAGGTGCATCACCTACTTGCCAAAATTAAGTGCTAAAAGTTAAAAGCCCCAAGTCGGTTATAAGAGGGCTTTTAATAGCTTTTAAAGCCTGATAATTCATTATCATTTCCAGCTTCAAAACCTAAAAGAACCCCTGCAACCCCTCCCCAAAATAACACCACACAAACCCTAATCGATTTTACCCTCTTTCAAGTTCTAGTTGAAGGTAAACCCTAGGCTTGAGGAACCAAAGCAAGGGCTGAGTTATCTAAAGAGAAAGGTTAGTTTACTGCTCTATTTTATGCATGTTTTCTACTGATTAAATCTTGGTAAGTCGTTCTATGTGTGTAAGAACTCACGGGACGGTGATCGGAAGCCGTGAGTTCAAGTTGTTCACTTGTAGCGGACTGTTTTGTGGACTGTTTTGTGTTGCTGTAAAGCTGCGTGTTTCACTACTTATTTCTGGAGTTTTAGAGGAGGAAGGGTGTGGAGAAACACCATATATGTTTAGGGTTGTGTCCTGATAGTTGCTTGTAACATTTCCGGATCGTTTGACACGACTATAGTGGCCATTGTACGTATGAAGTGATTGGTTTGTGTGTGGACTGTTTTGGGAGGTTCAATATGATTCTTATTGATGTTGTTTGGCTGTTTGGTGGCTGTTTTGACTTGTGTGAAGTCATATATATAGGGGAGGTGCTGTCCGTTTTATTGCAAAATAGGTTACAGTCGATACATAGTAGTTGCGACGCCTGAACGATAACGCTAGTGTCCTTTCTCTTATTGTAGACTAAGAAGTCGTGGAAGTTTCATAGCTTGAGATTGCAAAGTATTGCAAGGTATGTGAGACTATCCTTTTCCTTCTTTTGCACGACTCTGACTGTACACAATGCAATGAACGAACCCCAAAGATACTCTACTCTTAGAAGGTAGCAGTACGTATATTGTTTCCCCTCTTATGGGAGGATTGATATGTTATTATTTCATCATGGTAGTATG
>MCJB01002095.1:0-13142 GCA_002018475.1 Nicotiana obtusifolia
GTGTGCATTTTTCTAACATTAAAGCAATTTATTGATAATTTCTCAAATACTAGAATACTATATCAATTTATTGTCTTTCCAAGAATAAAACAACAATTAGTACAACACAATTGTAGTTGTTACATTTTTCAATAAATACTCTGAGATTTTCTAATTAAATAAATATTTTCTCATTTATAGCACAGTCTAGTAATTGCACAAAATCAGTAGAATTTATTTTAAATGCGAACTAAGTCCGGTCAAAATTATGTTCCGTCAACATTTGATGTGACAAAGCATTTGATGCGACAAGACATTGACGCGATATGACTTTTGCGTGACAAGACACCCTAGCGTGCCTTGACATCCTGATGTGACAAGTCGTATTGCTATGACATGATATGAATCGTTTATCCAATGGGTAAAGACTATTTTGTCTCCTGTCCTAAACCTTAACCCTTAAGTTTTATCCCATACACATTACATATACACAGTTTCAACCCATCAGATTTTTTTTGTCTAACAAAAACCCTAGCCTTCATTTTGTATCTCTTCTCCCATTCTGAGAGACCAACTTCCACCGCTCGAACGGCTGAGCTGTCTCACCATAATGATGTGTGAGTCGACATGGTCCTTGCTAGCCATCATCTCATCCTAATTAAGGGGAATAATCTCAACACATCAACGGTGATACTAAATTTTGACCCTCCATACTAAAAAATTAACTTCTGCAGGCTTCCTTGTCAAAAAATTATTAAAATGTAGTTTTTGCACATTATTTAGCTTCAATGCTATTTATTGATAACTATTCCCATTTTTACAAAATATGAAATTTTTTAACCATTTTTATTGCACTTAGTTAAATAATATCATTGTGTTCATTTTTCTAACATTAAAGCAATTTATTGATAATTTCTCAAATAGTAGAATACTCTATCAATTTATTGTCTTTCCAAGAATAAAATAACAATTAGTACAACACAATTGTAGTTGTTACATTTTTCAATAAATACTATGAGATTTTCTAATTAAATAAATATTTTCTAATTTATAGCACAGTCTAGTAATTACACAAAGTCAGTAGAATTTATTTTAAATACGAACTAAGTCCAGTCAAAATAATATTCCGTCAACATTTCATGCGACAAAGCATTTGATGTGACTAGACATTGACGCGATATGACTTTTGCGGGACAAGACACCCTGGCGTGAGTTGACATCCTGATGTGACAAGTCGTATTGCTATGACATGACATGAATCGTTTACCCTATGGGTAAAGACTATTTTGTCTCCTGTCCTGAACCTTAACCCTTAAGTTTTATCCCATACACATTACATATACACAGTTTCAACCCATCCGATTTTTTTTGTCTAACAAAAACCCTAGCCTTCATTTTATATCTCTTCTCCCATTCTGAGAGACCAACTTCCACCGCTCGAACGGCTGAGCTGTCTCACCATAATGATGTGTGAGTCGACATGGTCCTCGCTAGCCATCATCTTATCCTTATTAAGGGGAATAATTTCAACACATCATTGGTGATACTAAATTTTGACCCTCCATACTCAAAAATTAACTTCTGCAGGCTTCCTAGTCAAAAAATTATTAAAATGTAGTTTTTGCATATTATTTAGCTTCAATGCAATTTATTGATAATTATTCCTATTTTTAAAAAATATGAAATTTTTTAATCATTTTTATTGCACTTAGTTAAATAATATTATTGTGTGCATTTTTATAACATTAAAGCAATTTATTGATAATTTCTCAAATACTAGAATACTCTATCAATTTATTGTCTTTCCAAGAAAAAAATAACAATTAGTATAACATAATTGTAGTTGTTATATTTTTCAATAAATACTATGAGATTTTCTAATTAAATAAGTATTTTTTAATTTATAGCACAGTCTAGTAATTACACAAAGTCAGTAGAATTTATTTTAAATACGAACTAAGTCCAGTCAAAATAATGTTCCGTCAACATTTGATGTGACTAGACATTGACGCGATATGACTTTTGCGCGGCAAGACACCCTGACGTGACTTGACATCCTGATGTGACAAGTCGTATTGCTATGACATGACATGAATCGTTTACCCAATGGGTAAAGACTATTTTGTCTCCTGTCCTAAACCTTAACCTTTAAGTTTTATCCCATACACATTGCATACACACACTTTCAACCCATCAGAATTTTTTTCTCTAACAAAAACCCTAGCCTTCATTTTATATCTCTTCTCCCATTCTGAGAGACCAATTTCAACCGCTTGATCGGCTGAGCTGTCTCACCATAATGACGTGTGAGTCGACATGGTCCTCGCTAGCCATCATCTCATCCTAATTAAGGGGAATAATCTCAACACATCATCAGTGATACTAAAGTTTAACCCTCCATACTCAAAAATTAACTTCCGCAGGCTTCCTAGTCAAAAAATTATTAAAATGTAGTTTTTGCACATTATTTAGCTTGAATGCAATTTATTAATAATTATTCCTATTTTTATAAAATATGAAATTTTTTAATCATTTTTATTGCACTTAGTTAAATAATATCATTGTGTGCATTTTTATAACATTAAAGCAATTTATTGATAATTTCTCAAATACTAGAATACTCTATCAATTTATTGTCTTTCCAAGAAAAAAATTACAATTAGTACAACATAATTGTAGTTGTTATATTTTTCAATAAATACTATGAGATTTTCTAATTAAATAAGTATTTTTTAATTTATAGCACAGTCTAGTAATTACACAAAGTCAGTAGAATTTATTTTAAATACGAACTAGGTCCAGTCAAAATAATGTTCCGTCAACATTTAATGTGACAAGGCATTTGATGTGACTAGACATTGACGCGATATGACTTTTGCGCGACAAGACACCCTGACGTGACTTGACATCCTGATGTGACAAGTCGTATTGCTATGACATGACATGAATCGTTTACCCAATGGGTAAAGACTATTTTGTCTCCTGTCCTAAACCTTAACCTTTAAGTTTTATCCCATACACATTGCATACACACACTTTCAACCCATCAGAATTTTTTTCTCTAACAAAAACCCTAGCCTTCATTTTATATCTCTTCTCCCATTCTGAGAGACCAATTTCAACCGCTCGATCGGCTGAGCTGTCTCACCATAATGACGTGTGAGTCGACATGGTCCTCGCTAGCCATCATCTCATCCTAATTAAGGGGAATAATCTCAACACATCATCAGTGATACTAAATTTTGACCCTCCATACTCAAAAATTAACTTCCGCAGGCTTCCTAGTCAAAAAATTATTAAAATGTAGTTTTTGCACATTATTTAGCTTGAATGCAATTTATTAATAATTATTCCTATTTTTATAAAATACGAAAATTTTTAATCATTTTTATTGCACTTAGTTAAATAATATCATTGTGTGTATTTTTCAAACTTTTAAGCAATTTATTGAAAATTTCTCAAATACTAGAGTACTCTATCAATTTATTGACTTTCCAAGAATAAAATTACAATTAGTACAACATAATTGTAGTTGTTACATTTTTCAATAGATACTATGAGATTTTCTAATTAAATAAGTATTTTTTAATTTATAGCACAGTCTAGTAATTACACAAAGTCAGTAGAATTTATTTTAAATACGAACTAAGTCCAGTCAAAATAATGTTCCGTCAACATTTAATGTGACAAGGCATTTGATGTGACTAGACATTGACGCGATATGACTTTTGCGCGACAAGACACCCTGACGTGACTTGACATCCTGATGTGACAAGTCGTATTGCTATGACATGACATAAAAAGTTTACCCAATGGGTAAAGACTAATTTGTCTCCTGTCCTAAACCTTAACCCTTATGTTTTATCCCATACACATTGCATATACACACTTTCAACCCATCAGATTTTTTTTGTCTAACAAAAACCCTAGCCTTCATTTTATTTCTCTTCTCCCATTCTGAGAGACCAACTTCAACCGCTCGATCGGCTGAGCTGTCTCACCATAATGACGTGTGAGTCGACATGGTCCTCGCTAGCCATCATCTCATCCTAATTAAGGGGAATAATCTCAACACATCATCAGTGATACTAAATTTTGACCCTCCATACTCAAAAATTAACTTCTGCACGCTTCCTAGTCATAAAATTATTAAAATATAGTTTTTGCACATTATTTAGCTTGAATGCAATTTATTGATAATTATTCCTATTTTTACAAAATATGAAATTTTTTATTCATTTTTGTTGCACTTAGTTAAATAATATCGTTGGGTGCATTTTTCTAACTTTTAGGCAATTTATTGATAATTTCTCAAATACTATAATATTCTATCAATTTATTGTCTTTCCAAGAATAAAATAACAATTAGTGCAACACAATTGTAGTTGTTACATTTTTCAATAAATACTATGAGATTTTCTAATTAAATAAATATTTTCTAATTTATAGCACAGTCTAGTAATTGCACAAAATCAGTAGAATTTATTTTAAATACGAACTAAGTCCAGTCAAAATAATGTTCCGTCAACATTTAATGTGACAAGGCTTTTGATGTGACTAGACATTGACGCGATATGACTTTTGCGCGACAAGACACACTGACGTGACTTGACATCCTGATGTGACAACTCGTATCGCTATGACATGACATGAATCGTTTACCCAATGGGTAAAGACTATTTTGTATCATATCCTAAACCTTAACCCTTAAGTTTTATCCCATACACATTGCATATACACACTTTCAACCCATAAGATTTTTTTTTGTCTAACAAAAACTCTAGCCTTCATTTTATATCTCTTCTCCCATTCTGAGAGACCAACTTCAACCGCTCGATCGGCTGAGCTGTCTCACCATAATGACGTGTGAGTCGACATGGTCCTCGCTAGCCATCATCTCATCCTAATTAAGGGGAATAATCTCAACACATCATCAGTGATACTAAATTTTGACCCTCCATACTCAAAAATTAACTTCCGCAGGCTTCCTAGTCAAAAAATTATTAACATGTAGTTTTTGCACATTATTTAGCTTGAATGCAATTTATTAATAATTATTCCCATTTTTACAAAATATGAAAATTTTTAATCATTTTTATTGCACTTAGTTAAATAATATCATTGTGTGCATTTTTCTAACTTTTAAGCAATTTATTGAAAATTTCTCAAATACTAGAATACTCTATCAATTTATTGTCTTTCCAAAAATAAAATAACAATTAGTACAACATAATTGTAGTTGTTACATTTTTCAATAGATACTATGAGATTTTCTAATTAAATAAGTATTTTTTAATTTATACTAAAGTCTAGTAATTACACAAAGTCAGTAGAATTTATTTTAAATACGAACTAAGTCCAGTCAAAATAATGTTCCGTCAACATTTAATGTGACAAGGTATTTGATGTGACTAGACATTGACGCGATATGACTTTTGCGCGACAAGACACCCTGACGTGACTTGACATCCTGATGTGACAACTCGTATCGCTATGACATGACATGAATCGTTTACCCAATGGGTAAAGACTATTTTGTATCATGTCCTAAACCTTAACCCTTAAGTTTTATCCCATACACATTGCATATACACACTTTCAACCCATAAGATTTATTTTTTTCTAACAAAAACCCTAGCCTTCATTTTATATCTCTTCTCCCATTCTGAGAGACCAATTTAAACCGCTCGATCGGCTGAGCAGTCTCACCATAATGACGTGTGAGTCGACATGGTCCTCGCTACCATCATCTCATACTAATTAAGGGGAATAATCTCAACACATCATCAGTGATACTAAATTTTGACCCTCCATACTCAAAAATTAACTTCTGCAGGCTTCCTAGTCAAAAAATTATTAAAATGTAGTTTTAGCACATTATTTAGCTTGAATGCAATTTATTGATAATTATTCCTATTTTTACAAAATGTGAAATTTTTTATTCATTTTTATTGCACTTAGTTAAATAATATCATTGTGTGCGTTTTTCTATCTTTTAAGCAATTTATTGATAATTTCTCAAATACTAGAATACTCTATCAATTTATTGTCTTTCCAAGAATAAAATAACGATTAGTACAACACAATTGTAGTTGTTACATTTTTCAATAAATACTATGTGATTTTATAAATAAATAAATATTTTCTAATTTATAGCACAGTCTAGTATTTACACAAAGTCAGTAGAATTTATTTTAAATACGAACTAAGTCCAGTCAAAATAATGTTCCGTCAACATTTAATATAAAAGGCATTTGATGTGACTAGACATTGACGCGATATGACTTTTGCGCGACAAGACACCCTGACGTGACTTGACATCTTGATGTGACAACTCGTATCGCTATGACATGACATGAATCGTTTACCCAATGGGTAAAGACTATTTTGTATCATGTCCTAAACCTTAACCCTTAAGTTTTATCCCATACACATTGCATATACACACTTTCAACCCATAAGATTTTTTTTTGTCTAACAAAAACCCTAGCCTTCATTTTATATCTCTTCTCCCATTCTGAGAGACCAATTTAAACCGCTCGATCGGCTGAGCAGTCTCACCATAATGACGTGTGAGTCGACATGGTCCTCGCTGGCCATCATCTCATCCTAATTAAGGGGAATAATCTCTACACATCATCAGTGATACTGAATTTTGACCCTCCATACTCAAAAATTAACTTCTGCAGGCTTCCTAGTCAAAAAATTATTAAAATGTAGTTTTTGCACATTATTTAGCTTGAATGCAATTTATTGATAATTATTCCTATTTTTACAAAATATGAAATTTTTTATTCATTTTTATTGCACTTAGTTAAATAATATCATTGTGTGCGTTTTTCTATCTTTTAAGCAATTTATTGATAATTTCTCAAATACTAGAATACTCTATCAATTTATTGTCTTTCCAAGAATAAAATAACGATTAGTACAACACAATTGTAGTTGTTACATTTTTCAATAAACACTATGAGATTTTATAAATAAATAAATATTTTCTAATTTATAGCACAGTCTAGTATTTACACAAAGTCAGTAGAATTTATTTTAAATACGAACTAAGTCCAGTCGAAATAATGTTCCGTCAACATTTAATATAAAAGGCATTTGATGTGACTGGACATTGACGCGATATGACTTTTGCGCGACAAGACACCCTGACGTGACTTGATATCCTGATGTGACAAGTTGTATTGCTATGACATGACATGAATCGTTTACCCAATGGGTAAAGACTATTTTGTATCATGTCCTAAACCTTAACCCTTAAGTTTTATCCCATACACATTGCATATACACACTTTCAACCAATAAGATTTTTTTTTGTCTAACAAAAACCCTAGCCTTCATTTTATATCTCTTCTCCCATTCTGAGAGACCAACTTCAACCGCTCGATCGGCTGAGCTGTCTCACCATAATGACGTGTGAGTCGACATGGTCCTCGCTAGCCATCATCTCATCCTAATTAAGGGGAATAATCTCAACACATCATCAGTGATACTAAATTTTGACCCTCCATACTCAAAAATTAACTTCTGCAGACTTCCTAATCAAAAAATTATTAAAATGTAGTTTTTGCACATTATTTAGCTTGAATGCAAATTATTGATAATTATTCCTATTTTTACAAAATGTGAAATTTTTTATTCATTTTTATTGCACTTAGTTAAATAATATCATTGTGTGCGTTTTTCTATCTTTTAAGCAATTTATTGATAATTTCTCAAATACTAGAATACTCTATCAATTTATTGTCTTTCCAAGAATAAAATAACGATTAGTACAACAAAATTGTAGTTGTTACATTTTTTAATAAATACTATGAGATTTTATAAATAAATAAATATTTTCTAATTTATAGCACAGTCTAGTATTTACACAAAGTCAGTAGAATTTGATTTAAATACGAACTAAGTCCAGTCAAAATAATGTTCCGTCAACATTTAATGTGACAAGGCATTTGATGTGACTAGACATTGACGCGATATGACTTTTGCGCGACAAGACACCCTGACGTGACTTGACATCCTGATGTGACAACTCGTATCGCTATGACATGACATGAATCGTTTACCCAATGGGTAACGACTATTTTGTCTCCTGTCCTAAACCTTAACCTTTAAGTTTTATCCCATACACATTGCATACACACACTTTCAACCCATAAGATTTTTTTTTGTCTAACAAAAACCCTAGCCTTCATTTTATATCTCTTCTCCCATTCTGAGAGACCAATTTCAACCGCTCGATCGGTTAAGCAGTCTCACCATAATGACGTGTGAGTCGACATGGTCCTCGCTAGCCATCATCTCATCCTAATTAAGGGGAATAATCTCAACACATCATCAGTGATACTAAATTTTGGCCCTCCATACTCAAAAATTAACTTCCGCAGGCTTCCTAGTCAAAAAATTATTAAAATGTAGCTTTTGCACATTATTTAGCTTGAATGCAATTTATTGATAATTATTCCTATTTTTATAAAATATGAAAATTTTTAATCATTTTTATTGCACTTAGTTAAATAATATCATTGTGTGCATTTTTCTAACTTTTAAGCAATTTATTGAAAATTTCTCAAATACTAGAATACTCTATCAATTTATTGTCTTTCCAAAAATAAAATAACAATTAGTACAACATAATTGTAGTTGTTACATTTTTCAATAGATACTATGAGATTTTCTAATTAAATAAGTATTTTTTAATTTATACCAAAGTCTAGTAATTACACAAAGTCAGTAGAATTTATTTTAAATACGAACTAAGTCCAGTCAAAATAATGTTCCGTCAACATTTAATGTGACAAGGTATTTGATGTCACTAGACATTGACGCGATATGACTTTTGCGCGGCAAGACACCCTGACGTGACTTGACATCCTGATGTGATAAGTCGTATTGCTATGACATGACATGAATCGTTTACCCAATGGGTAAAGACTATTTTGTCTCCTGTCCTAAACCTTAACCCTTAAGTTTTATCCCATACACATTGCATACACACACTTTCAGCCCATCAGATTTTTTTTGTCTAACAAAAACCCTAGCCTTCATTTTATATCTCTTCTCCCATTCTGAGAGACCAATTTCAACCGCTCGATCGGCTGAGCTGTCTCACCATAATGACGTGTGAGTCGACATGGTCCTCGCTAGCCATCATATCATCCTAATTAAGGGGAATAATCTCAACACATCATCAGTGATACTAAAGTTTGACCCTCCATACTAAAAAATTAACTTCCGCAGGCTTCCTAGTCAAAAAATTATTAAAATGTAGTTTTTTCACATTATTGAGCTTGAATGCAATTTATTAATAATTATTCCTATTTTTATAAAATATGAAATATTTTTATTCATTTTTATTGCACTTAGTTAAATAATATCATTGTGTGTATTTTTCTAACTTTTAAGCAATTTATTGAAAATTTCTAAAATACTAGAGTACTCTATCAATTTATTGTCTTTCCAAGAATAAAATAACAATTAGTACAACATAATTGTAGTTGTTACATTTTTCAATAGATACTATGAGATTTTCTAATTATATAAGTATTTTTTAATTTATAGCACAGTCTAGTAATTACACAAAGTCAGTAGAATTTATTTTAAATACGAACTAAGTCCAGTCAAAATAATGTTCCGTCAACATTTAATGTGACAAGGCATTTGATGTGACTAGACATTGACGCGATATGACTTTTGCGCGATAAGACACCCTGACGTGACTTGACATCCTGATGTGACAAGTCGTGATGCTATGACATGACATGAATCGTTTACCCAATGGGTAAAGACTATTTTGTCTCCTGTCCTAAACCTTAGCCCTTATGTTTTATCCCATACACATTACATATACACACTTTCAACCCATCAGATTTTTTTTGTCTAACAAAAACTCTAGCCTTCATTTTATATCTTTTCTCCCATTCTGAGAGACCAACTTCAACCGCTCGATCGGCTGAGCCGTCTCACCATAATGACGTGTGAGTCGACATGGTCCTCGCTAGCCATCATCTCATCATAATTAAGGGGAATAATCTCAACACATCATCAGTGATACTAAATTTTGACCCTCCATACTCAAAAATTAACTTCTGCAGGCTTCCTAGTCAAAAAATTATTAAAATATAGTTTTTGCACATTATTTAGCTTGAATGCAATTTATTGATAATTATTCCTATTTTTACAAAATATGAAATTTTTTATTCATTTTTATTGCACTTAGTTAAATAATATCATTGGGTGCATTTTTCTAACTTTTAGGCAATTTATTGATAATTTCTCAAATACAAGAATATTCTATCAATTTATTGTCTTTCCAAGAATAAAATAACAATTAGTGCAACACAATTGTAGTAGTTATATTTTTCAATAAATACTATGAGATTTTCTAATTAAATAAATATTTTCTAATTTATAGCACAGTCTAGTAATTGCACAAAATCAGTAGAATTTATTTTAAATGCGAACTAAGTCCGGTCAAAATTATGTTCCGTCAACATTTAATGTGACAAGGCATTTGATGTAACTAGACATTGACGCGATATGACTTTTGCGCGACAAGACACCCTGACGTGACTTGACATCCTGATGTGACAAGTCGTATTGCTATGACATGACATGAATCGTTTACCCAATGGGTAAAGACTATTTTGTCTCCTGTCCTAAACCTTAACCCTTAAGTTTTATCCCATACACATTGCATATACACACTTTCAGCCCATCAGATTTTTTTTGTCTAACAAAAACCCTAGCCTTCATTTTATATCTCTTCTCCCATTCTGAGAGACCAATTTCAACCGCTCGATCGGTCGAGCTGTCTCACCATAATGACGTGTGAGTCGACATGGTCCTCGCTAGCCATCATCTCATCCTAATTAAGGGGAATAATCTCAACACATTATCAGTGATACTAAATTTTGACCCTCCATACTCAAAAATTAACTTCTTCAGGCTTCCTAGTCAAAAAATTATTAAAATATAGTTTTTGCACATTATTTAGCTTGAATGCAATTTATTGATAATTATTCCTATTTTTACAAAATATGAAATTTTTTATTCATTTTTATTGCACTTAGTTAAATAATATCATTGTGTGCGTTTTTCTAACTTTTAAGCAATTTATTGATAATTTCTCAAATACTAGAATAGTCTATCAATTTATTGTCTTTCCAAGAATAAAATAACGATTAGTACAACACAATTGTAGTTGTTACATTTTTCAATAAATACTATGAGATTTTATAAATAAATAAATATTTTCTAATTTATAGCACAGCCTAGTAATTACACAAAGTTAGTAGAATTTATTTTAAATACGAACTAAGTCCAGTCAAAATAATGTTCCGTCAACATTTGACGTGACAATGCAATTGATGTGACTAGACATTGACGCGATATGACTTTTGCGTGACAAGACACCCTGACGTGACTTGATATCCTGATGTGACAAGATGTATTACTATGACATGACATGAATCGTTTACCCAATGGGTAACGACTATTTTGTCTCCTGTCCTAAACCTTAACCTTTAAGTTTTATCTCATACACATTGCATACACACACTTTCAACCCATCAGATTTTTTTTGTCTAACAAAAACCCTAGCCTTCATTTTATATCTCTTCTCCCATTCTGAGAGACCAACTTCAACCGCTCGATCGGCTGAGCTGTCTCACCATAATGACGTGTGAGTCGACATGGTACTCGCTAGCCATCATCTCATCCTAATTAAGGGGAATAATCTCAACACAAGTTATATTAAATTTTGACCCTCCATACTCAAAAATTAACTTCTTCAGGTTTCCTAGTCAAAAAATTATTAAAATATAGTTTTTGCACATTATTTAGCTTGAATGCAATTTGTTGATAATTATTCCAATTTTTACAAAATATGATATTTTTTATTCATTTTTATTCTACTTAGTTAAATAATATCATTGTGTGCGTTTTTCTAACTTTTAAGCAATTTATTTATAATTTCTCAAATACTAGAATACTCTATCAATTTATTGTCTTTCCAAGAATAAAATAACGATTAGTACAACACAATTGTAGTTGTTACATTTTTCAATAAATACTATGAGATTTTATAAATAAATAAATATTTTCTAATTTATAGCACAGCCTAGTAATTACACAAAGTCAGTAGAATTTATTTTAAATGCGAACTAAGTCCGGTCAAAATAATGTTCCGTCAACATTTAATGTGACAAGGCATTTGATGTGACTAGACATTGACGCGATATGACTTTTGCGCGACAAGACACCGTGACGTGACTTGACATCCTGATGTGACAAGTCGTATTGCTATGACATGACATGAATCGTTTACCCAATGGGTAAAGACTATTTTGTCTCCTGTCCTTAACCTTAACCCTTAAGTTTTATCCCATAAACATTGCATATACACACTTTCAACCCATAAGATTTTTTTTTTGTCTAACAAAAACCCTAGCCTTCATTTTATATCTCTTCTCCCATTCTGAGAGACCAATTTCAACCGCTCGATCGGCTGAGCAGTCTCACCATAATGACGTGTGAGTCGACATGGTCCTCGCTGGCCATCATCTCATCCTAATTAAGGGGAATAATCTCTACACATCATCAGTGATACTAAATTTTGACCCTCCATACTCAAAAATTAACTTCTGCAGGCTTCCTAGTCAAAAAATTATTAAAATGTAGTTTTTGCACATTATTTAGCTTGAATGCAATTTATTGATAATTATTCCTATTTTTACAAAATATGAAATTTTTTAATAATTTTTATTGCACTTAGTTAAATAATATCATTGGGTCCATTTTTCTAACTTTTAGGCAATTTATTGATAATTTCTCAAATACTAGAATACTCTATCAATTTATTGTCTTTCCAAGAATAAAATAACAATTAGTACAACACAATTGTAGTTTTTACATTTTTCAATAAATACTATGAGATTTTCTAATTAAATAAATATTTTCTAATTTATAGCACAGTCTAGTAATTGCACAAAATCAGTAGAATTTATTTTAAATGCGAACTAAGTCCGGTCAAAATAATGTTCCGTCAACATTTAATGTGACAAGGCATTTGATGTGACTAGACATTGGCGCGATTTGACTTTTGCGCGCCAAGACACCCTGACGTGACTTGACATCCTGATGTGACAAGTCGT
>MCJB01002097.1:0-13125 GCA_002018475.1 Nicotiana obtusifolia
GTTACAATATTTTTTAATAACCGTGAAGTCCAGGCCAGCTTCTACGTCCCTCGATTAATTCTACGGGATAGTTGCTACCTCGCAGCATCAACATATATCAAGTAACTCTATCCATCAAGGCTTGAATAAATAGGAAGAAATCACCTAATATTTTTGTCTCCATTCAGAAGTGAACCTGAGGCCTCACGGCTCTAATCCATTCAATTGACCACGAGGCTGCACCCTTGGATGCGTGACAAGCTATTGGTTCAATTGAACCCAATAATTTTAATATAGGTCTTAGATACACATCTAAAAAATCATCAAAATTGCACTAAATATTAAAAATTTGATGCCGTAACTTTAAAGTGCAATGGGTTTAACGGAGGAACATAAAGATAGAACCCAACAAATTTAAGTTATGGATTCGTCAATGATCACAACTACGATTCTATGTTGGTCCAATCAATCTGAACTACTTTTACAATTTCCAAACAATATTCAGTTCGGAAAGGCACATTCTTCCAACATTATCATATAAATACATAATACGCACACATGAAGCACAACCAACAAGCACCAGGCCAAAAGATAAGGGCAATTTAAAACTAGAAACTTGGAAGATTACCGTATATAGAAGGCAATTGAAATTACCCAAACATATGGAGTTGCGTAACCTTTAAGGACCCTAGTCCATATCCTCATCACCAAATGAATAGAATAGACTGTCTAACAGTGAAGAATCGTCGGATTCTCCAGTCGCCATCGCAGAAGCAACAAGTTAACAAGTTCGATGATCACCGCTGTAAAATTATAGCCTATAATTTAAGACTCTATTTTGTTGCTTTGTGTATCCTTTTTTGGAAAAAAAGAAAAAGGATAGCTCTTGGAACTGACAAGTTGTCTTTTGTCACGCCTCTCATTCTTATCCATTTAATTTAATAAACTTGCAGTAGTTAATTTAGTAACCGGCAAAGTTTGTAATGGCATGACAAATACTCATTCGATCTTAATTAAATATTTCAGGTTCAAACTCTAGTTATTTAGTCATTACTGATATGATATGAGAACGTTTTATTTTTAAAGTGAATTTTTCGATAATGATGCAGATTAATCAAGTCTCTAAGTGATCATCGGACATCGAATAAGAAACAAAAAAAGAGAGGAGTTAATTAGCAGTATCATCTCAGTTTGTTCTTTTATATGATTACTAGTTTTAGAGTACACGCTTTGCGCGTGTTTTTCATATTAATGAATAAATAGTTTTTTTAAAAAATATTTAAGTATTGAACAATATGTTTGAACTCTAAAATAAATTTAAGATATATAACTTTCTAATACGATGAATGTTGATCTCATTTAGCTAGTTAAATAAATGATGAAATCATATCCAATGGAAGTCCTCAGAGTTTTATAAGAATATCTTATAAAAATTATTGTCAAATAGCAAAACAAATAAGTAAAATATTTTATCACGAGGATTTATCAAATAATACAAATTAAAAATCTGAATCTTTTGGTCTTAGATTTAAGAATGAAGAGGTTGGCGTATAGCTCCTATAAAAAAATTGATAAATGATAATTAATATAAACTTTAAAAATAATTATTATCGAGTTAATAATTTACAACAAATAACTTAATATATAGAAAATTTTGGAAGCTATTATTTATTGGAATGTTTTTAAATAGAAAAAAAAACTAATTAATCATAATTCATTTAAAAATATTGTAACTTCTACTGTTTCATCCTTATTGCTTCGAGTTTGCAAATGCTAATAAAACATAATTATTAAGTGTATGATATTTCACAATTATTGAGTAAGTTCTACTCAAGAACAACACAATACCCAGTATAATATCACATATTATAAATGAGTAAATTTTATTCATTTATAATATATTATTATTTGTCTTGTATATGATATTTTCTAGTTGAAATAATTATTGAGTGTAGTTGTAAATATTATACAAAAAAAATTAATAAATAAAATTTTAGTTGATTTCAAATCTCTAACTATTAGCAAAATTGACATGAAAGAAATTATAGTAAAAAATGGATTACACTTTGATGACATAAGTATATTTTTCAAGAAAATAATTATATAAATTATGTATATAAAATAGTTTAAATATTAAATTTGAGATAAAAGTGTATGTTGAATGAATTTTGAAATGCTTTATAAAATTATAATATGCACATTCCTAATGTGTATGTACCCACAAAAAATAAAAATAAAATTATAAGCAAATTATTTGGTTTGTATAATGTAAGTTTTAATTGATTTTGATATCCTAAATATTAAAATTCTCCTTTGTAGTAATTCAGATAAGGTTAACTTTTAAATGCGCTATAAAAATTTAGTACTTTGTATAATGAAAAATATTACACAAATTAATATGTGTCGGATTTTCATAAACACATGGGTCTAAAGTGTCTTTGCCGGGGCGGATGCAGGTGGGCTTGACACCGCTTCGTCCGAAATTTTTACTAAATGCCATTGTGATAAATGATATGTGAAAGTGAATGACATATAATTAGGGTGTACATGGACCGAGTTGGTTCAGTTTTTATCAAAATCGAACCAAACCAACAAGTTTTTATCAAAATCGAACCAAACCAACTATATTGGTTTGGATTGGTTCGGTTTTATCGGATTTTTCGAGTTTCTTTTATTACGTGAATATTATTTCAATCTTACTTTATTAAAGTTATAGATAAAGTTTTGATAAATGAATATATGTTTAGTAAAAGTAAAAAAAAAAAAATGACAAACATATGATCTATTAAAATATTCTAATGGGAGAATCTTTTAGTAACACATGATCACGTGACGGTTATTTTCTTAATCGTCTAACAATAATTTTTTATTACTATTGTACGCTTTTAAGGTTAACCGAATTTAATAATTAAATATAAAAATCAATATGAAACATAAATAATGATATATTTTATTTAATTGTATTATCGAAATACCATTTCCAATTCGAAAAAGATATAAGAAATCTTGACACATGAATATGGAAGAACAAAGAGATGAATGACACATAAAAGTAAATTTCCGTTCTTCCTGCTCCCGTGGCAGACGTATGTTCAGTTGAAGCTGGATTTAGAAAGGATCAGCAACGGTGCATATAAGATATTTTAAGGACAAGAAATATTGGACTAGACTATTCCTTATGTAGATGTAGTGGATAAGCTCTCCGTGTTGGGATAGGCGTTCGGATTTTCACAACTATTCTAAGAACGTGCTGAATCCAACCATTGCATGTTCCCCCTTTGGCTAAACCACCACTTCAGGCTAACCCTTTTGCCTGGCTGGCACTTACTCAAGCTAGAGTTTTGCTTTCAATAACATTTGATAAGAAAATTATACAACCCATTATTAAAGTAAATAATAATGAATGCACTACTTCATAGTTCTATTAAATATTACATCCCATGAGAGGATTCCAAATATTTTTATATTTTTTAAAGAAATTCAATATAAAAATCTTAAAAGTATATATAAAAATTATATATTTATCTGTCGGTTTGGTTCGGATTTTTTACTCAATACCAAATCAAATCAAACCATAGGTTTGACTTTTCGGTTTTATGCGGTTTTCCGGTTGGGTTTGAACACTCCTACGTTAACATAATACAAGTGACACCGCTTAACACAATTCGCTTCTTAGTTCAGCGGTCAAGCGTCTCATTTACCTAACGAAGGTTGGGGGTTTGAATCCACATGCACGCTCGTTTTCTCCTTTTTGGAGCCTACTCTCCAAAATTGAGAGGCAGAAAGTTTGCTAGGATTAGCACTGGCGACCTCCCTGTAGAATAAAACTAACAAACCAATATGCCAAAGACTGTTTTGCGTGACTAAAGAGGCAACAATTGTAATTTTTACTATGTTACCGCTCAATTCAAAAAGCTACTCTTTTTTCCCGTTAGAAAAGCCCTTTGATATTTGCAATTTTTGGGTGTGTTGGCTTGCTGGTACTTTAATAAACTTTTCATTTCTTTATTGTCACCTTCTCAAACTCCTATGATTATTGGCCATTAATTAATTGTGACACCACTTACGATAAACCCTGTGTACGCCACTGGTCTTTGCAATAAGGAGGCATCGTTGCACCTATTCGTTAAGAGTTAAGGGAATTTAGTGCAATCTATTTTATATTTTTGGTAAAAGTATCCTTAAATTTAAAGGGGTAAAAAAACGAATAGCATTTTACTAAGGTCCTTCGTGTTTTAATATTGTATAGATATAGATAAATATAAATATAAATTTAAATAGATATAGATTTAAAATCATAACTTTTTAGCATTGCTTTATTATTATTATTTTTTTATTTGCGTTGCTTAAGTTAACTCGTTGGTTTCAAGGGGTTAGACGACTCTGTTGGCTCATAGGCAGAACCACTTCAAAATATGTTAATCTCCTTTTCAATAAAATTGTGTGAATGAAACTTTTAAATAAGCTATAAAAATTAGTACTTTGTATAATGAAATATTACATATTAATATGTGTCGGATTTTCATAAACATAGGGGACTAATTTGCAATAAGGAGGCATCTTTGCACCGAGTCGTTAAGAGTTACGGGTGTTTAGTGCAATTTATTTTATATTTTTGGTAAAAATTATATCCTCAAATTTAATATTATTTACTAATGAATTTTCAGGTTAAAATACAAACTCATAGTAGTATTTTAATTGATTTTAAATCCTAAATAGTAGTATTTCTTACTTAATTCAATTAGGAAAGATTTAATGACCAAAATTTTAGTTGATTTAAAGTCTTAAAATTTAGGATATTAACTTAAATTACCATTACATTCAATGAGAAATCTTATTTTAAGGGATAAAAAAGACAAATGACATTTTGCTAAGGAGGTTCGTGCTTTTAATATAGTATAGAATAGATATAGATATAGATAGATAGATAGATTACATGTAGAATCGCCAAAATGCGCTTGGCCCGTGAGGCTAGCCCAACCAAGCCCGCTACTTGGGTAGGGTTGGGCTAGGATTTTTTGAGCCCATTTAAAACTGAGGCTTATAAGCCCGCTGGCCCTTGAGGCTGGGCCTGGGCCGGCGCGTGGGTCAAAAATTAATTAAATTTAAATTAATTAATAATTAAATATTTAATATTTAATGAAATGAAAACTAAAAAAATTATTAACTATAATCCCATTCTCCAACCATAGATTGCTCATTTACCTTTCCATATCAACTAAAATTTAGATTTTCGACATGCATGTAATATGACAAAATTAGTTTTTCTTTTGCTTAATTAATAACGAACTCAAAAAGTTTTAGGTTGCCAATAATAATATTTTTTCAAAAGAAAATATTACTTAAGTAGCCAATGATCAATTTGGATTCCTTGAATATATTATTAATATTTAAACCGCTCTTCAACATAGAAAAAGATAATTTTAAATACAACACACACAAATAAAAATTGACCACTAGAAAATTTCAGGAATTTTAAAAATGTTATAGACAATAATGATGAAATCAGCAAATGATGTTAATCCTAAATTAAAAAGCCTCAGCATATAAACTTATTGAAGCAACTGTGAATCTGAGGAAAATGAAAGAAAAGTATTAAGAAAATATTCATGCAACTTTAAAAAAAGAAGAGCTAGAGATATAGAGAATTTGCATTTCAATTACGAGATTTCTCGTCAAATATCAAGCTTTTTGTATGCTCTAAGCAAACAGAAGTTGTTTATATGATTAATCGACTACGTCGTAAAAAATTATCTAAGGATTTAAAGAAATTCTTTTTTCTAAAAGAAATTGAAGGGTCGGCCCGCTCTAGCCTGCGACCCTCTTAGGGTTGAGTTAGGCTAGCCATTTAAGGCCCATTCATATGGCGGGTCAGACCGTCCTAGCCCACCAAATTTAAAAGCGCACGGGGCTTGGACTGGGCTGGGCTGATCCGTTTTGATAGCTCTAATTACATGAGTTATAAGCAATTAATTAATAATGGAGGACGTTATCCTCACCATATAAATCTATTGCCCAAAGAACAATGTGTCTTATTTCCCTTTTTGTTTGTTCTACAAAGAATAATATCTTTTATATATTTAGCAAGTGTTTAGCCCCAACATTCACATACCTTTTTAGTGACACACCCTTATAGAAAAAGGCATGGTATTTTTAAAATTATAAGAATCAAAAGGTATTAAAAAGTATGTTATACTAATTTTTAGTTTGACACCACAAGATTCGAAAGTTATTTTTACCTTCTTAAATTTTAGGCACAGTGATAACAAAGCATATAAAATGAAAAGAAATGACTCCTATATCCTACTTTGACTTCAGTCTTCTTTTTTAGTTTCATAGTCGCTATCTCTTATCCAAGTGGTGTCAATGAATATTTAAAAATTAACTAAACTAATCGAATCGAACCATATTGAATAAATATACATACAAAAAATATAGAATAAAATCATCTTTACCCCCTTAACCTTTAAGGGTTGGGAAACAATATCCCCCACACATTTTGAATGGGAAAGGCAACCTCCTTATGCAATATTTTTTAGGTGAGAGTTTCTTTTTTAAGATAAAGATTTTTTTTCCTCACTCTATCCTTTCAAAGGTGAAGTATAATATTTTTTATCCAAAGCAATACTCGAATTTCGTCTTTCTTGCTTGTAAAATTTAAGATGTTTTTCTATTATATTGAGGCTATTTTTAAAATTTTTGCAATAAAGAAAAAATATTTTGCATACAAAAATCAAGAAATATGCTGAATGCACATTCACCATGGATGCTTTAGTATTTCAATTTGAAGAGAAAAAGATACATTGAAATAGTCAATTCTCTGACATATATATTAGACGAAAGAATTATTGCTATGAGTATTAATTTATTTATGTATTTTCTTTGTATATTAAAATTATTATACTAAAACCATTATTAAACGTTACTTATTTTTAATATCTTTATTAATAAACTTTACTTATTTCGACAAAAAAATATATATCTTTATTAAACAGGAATTATAGTTGACAATGTCACATTTGAAAATTTATTATGAAGGCGTTTTTGCGTTACATCATATCTTAAACTATGCAGGAAGAAGGCTAAAGGGAAACTCCATAAATTATATTGATCCTAATTGTTTGTCATATCTTGAGCTTTTGGCTAAAATAAAAGAACTTGGTTATTCTAAAAATTATCTATTGAAAAAAAAAATTTTATTAAAAAAAATTATTTCACCGGAAAGCTATTGCACAAGGGGTTCTCGTTCCTATTCAAAACGTGAATGGGGTGTTGTTTCCTAACCCTTAAAGGTTAAGAAGGTAAAGTGGATTTAACTTAATAATATATGTTATAATATTAAATTTAAAAATAAGAAAACATTAATTTTTTTCCTTGGACCTTAAGATTATGAATCAGTTACAAGCCAACAAGTAACTAAAACTTGAAATCCCAATTCCGAAACATATTCCGTTACTCCTATTAAAACTTAAATTAGTTCTTGCATCTTGAGTAGCAAGACAAGGTATTCCGGCGATTATGGGCAAACTATAATATATTGAATATGTTTCCTCTCGTATGATTTAGATTCCTCTTTTTGAAAACTTAATCTTGTATAGACTATATTAATTCTTGAGTCTCTACTTGAGTTATATCTTTCCACTCGTGTGATTTATATTTCTCTTTTGTCTTTGCTCAATTTTTTTTACACTGATGTAGATTAGTGAATGGATTTCTACTCTGGCGGTCTTTCATATTTTCCTGATTCATCACCCTTTAAAAATAAAAAATCTCTAGAGAGTTTTGCTAAGTCCTATACAAGTACGTATATTATCACGTTCTAACTTCTACTAGTGACTTTTATATGACATTTAAAAAAATAAAAAAATTTAATCAAATCATACAGATACCAAAAACAAATCGAGATGGTTGGAGTGATTTCAAAAAGTCTAATTTTAGTCACACAAAATTGATATAATACAAATTTTATCAAATAATCGGCCGAACCGAACGATTGACACCCCTAATTACTCGCTTTTAAACCCGACTAATCAGAATTCGTGCCGAAATTGATGGTAAAACTCTTTCTATCAAATATAACTCCACTGCTCAAACTCGAAACCTTTAGTTAAAGGTACGAGTATTTAATAAGCATCCATAACTATGAGGGTATTGTATTCTTCATACGTCGTGGCTAAAAAGTAGGAAAATGAATAAGTACCCATCTAACCTGTAGTGTAGTTTCTTAATATATATAATTTCTCTTTGACCAAAACAAAAAAAAAAGGAAAATGAATAAGCAGTGATATATCATAGTGATTATTATCTTTTGCAAGTACTTCGTTGTCCTATATCCCCCCACCTCTCCCTTTTTATTTTAAAACTGTTACAGCTGTTTTAAAGGTTTTTTTTATCTTTTAAACTTTAGAGGTTATGATTTAAAACCAAAAGAATATTTTCTCATTTTTCACCGTACTGTTACATGCTTAGAGGAACTTGTTTTTATTCAGACCGAAGAAATTTGTACGTAACAATAAAATCGAGGATTGAAGTAGGATTTGATGAACTTGAACACACAATTACCACAATGGTTCTACCTCGTAATAAGAATTTCAACTTGTTTATATAAATGATGAAAGAGTAACACTCTATCAGTACTAAAAAGAATTATTGTGTTCGAAAATGGTCAACATAATTTTCCATAAGCAGAAAAGCACTGATTTTCAGTTTCTTTTTTATTTTTGGAAGGAAAAAAAAACGTATAATAGAATACACAGAAGTGTAGTAGTATAAATTATACTGTAATAATTTTCTACTTAGTTGGTGAGCAAAGAAAAAAATTATAAATTCTCAATTAATAATAGTAGCATTTTTTAAGAACAGCAGGAGTAATGCACGAAAGCTCTTTCTTGGGCAATCATCAACTCTTGAGCTAGTTTTTGGAGTTGAAATAAATTTTTAGCCTGTTTGCGAGGGGTGTTAGTAGTTCCACATCAATTGGTATGATGTTGGACAATCCCGTCTCTTGAGCTAGCTTTTAAGGTTAACTCTACAATCTATTTCTTATCAAAATTAAGGAAAAAAAGACGCATCGCTTTTCTCTTTATTAATTTGATGGTAGAGGTATGCTTTCATTTTCTTTTTGTTTCACGATATTTTCAACACTGTAGTATGTGTATTAGAAAATACAATTTTTCTATCTGAATTTACCAAAATATCGTAATCTCCATCCTAACACGTTATCCTAGGGACCCAAAACTTAAAAGTTATTTGAATGCCAATTAGCATTAGAAGAACAATTTACACAAATAAAATCAAATACCAATGCCCTCTTTACGTCTTGGCTCTATATATGTTCAAAGATGTTCAGGGCTCCATGCACATTTTATGCCTTGAGTTGTTCTACCATATTACGACCCAAAAACGCTTTATGCACACTTTCGTGTCGTTTGGTATTAGATTTTGTATTATTAATCTCTTGTTTGATGGTATTTTTAAATTATTTATAATTAATATATATTAGTATAAGTTATATACATTATATTCAGTGCTATTCTTTATACATAGCAAACCATGACATTAGCAATATCATAATTTTGAATACATGAATAAGCATGTATAAAGATAGAATTGCCTTTCAAAACTTTTAATACACCAAACCAAACAATCGATAAAAAATAATCTCAGCATAATTAATTTAAGTATTATTAATCTCAGCTTTACTAATACACTATATTCAATATCATTCTTATACACCCTACCAAACGATTAATGTCTTGAAATATAGCTGGTTTGATGTTCAAAACTTTGAACTTCTATATGTTTTTAGATTATTTATCAACGACTAGAATTTGGGACTTAAAGCATTGTTCTATACATATATTATTATGTATATGTAGTTGTGTTTTATGACATTGCGTCTGGACCAGCTTATTATGAATCACCGTATTTGATTTGAGGATTTCGCGGCGTCCCATGATAAGTCAAACATCTCAAACCTCTGTCTTTTATCCCATCAATGCTTTTTCTCGTACTATACGTACTAACTTTACATGGCATATGCAAAAAAAGGTAGGCTGAGTTCAAATGATATTTTCGTGTTCAATTAAGATTATTTTATTTTTTATGCGAATGGTGGGGACAAAACTACAGTTTTGTTCATTAGCAGCAAAAGAATCTAATCGAGTATATAGTACAATCACAAGGACAGGAGTGGAAACATATTGCCCGGTAAACTATCCATAGTCTTGTACACACTTTACGAATATTGTCAAGTATCATGAATGCTGAGTACCATCTCTTGCGTCATCAAGTACGAATATTGTCAAGTATAATACAAATAAAACAGAGAACCAATAGGAAACAGAAGGAATAAGCTAAAGCTATTTTTTGTACTAGAGGGATTCGGTCTTAGTCATCGCTGCAGATCAATTTGTACCCAAGTGTTGAAATACAGGCAAATTCATCAGGTCATTTCCCAAAATCTCTTTCCTTTATTTCAAAAATAAAATTCATTGGGTACTTTCGTTTTCTTTTGGCTGTGTTGTAATCTATACAATGTATTATGACAAAGGCTTTACAGTATACAGATTAGATATCTTCTAAATTCAAATAATGAGATCATCTGGTAACTCAAGCTGCTGGCAAAGGTGGTAACAATCTTTTGCAGTCTAACCAAAACAGACTAGTTCAAGGGAAAGAAAAGGTGATAAGAGGAAAGATGAACATGTGATGTTCGTTAAGTAAGAAATGTTATTAATGAATGGAAAACAGTATATAGATTCAGCCGTTGGAGTTGCTTTACCTTTATTAGTCGATGCAACTCAAACACTTGAATGGCAAACACTCTTCGCTGGCTGTACCAGGACAATGGAGAGCGTCAGGAAAAAAAGTAATAAACTGAGAGAGATTAGCTCGTCAGATACATGCGGCCAAAGGTATATAGACAGAAACAGTAGCGATCAAGCAGAATGACTTGATGAATATCCTGAAACCACTTAACTACTCACAACTCCACCAAAAAAGCTTGAACAAAAGAGTCTACGCAGTCAATAGACAACAAATGGTAAAATCTTTATCTACAAAGGGCCAGTCTTTAAACAAATACGTATGCAAAAAGAATGACTTGCATCCACCAGGATTTTAAAGAAAATTAGACAAAGTTTTCCTATATCTAGATTCTAGGGCTATCCATATGTCCTGTCTCAGCTAGAATCATACAACACAACAAAGAAGTCCACCACCATTACTAACTTCCCTTTTGTAACATACTAAGTCCATCACCAAAAAGATAAGAAAGTTGTACTTACAAGTCTTAAGATAACCAAAATACTCATGAAATCACTAGTGGAGCAATTCTAAGAGTTTAAAAGAAAGGACGAAAATAATGACAAAACTCTTCGCCCCAGCGAAGGAACATGGGGTTCACCAGTACTATCAAATTCGCGTATCCAAGGAAGTGCTATCAGAACTTCCATGTCTCGGGTAAAATCACAACACAACAAGCACCCGTTAAAACAAGTCACCACAATTACTAACCTCCCATTAGTAACATAATAATACTAGGTCCATTAGGAAAATTTAAATTAAAATTTTTTTTCAATGCACACTAAAAATGTTGCGATAACCAAAGTACTCATGATAACTAACAAAGCAATCCTAAGAGTTCAAGGAAAGGGAAAGAATAAATGATAAAGACTCTCCCCTGTGCAAACCAACACGGGGCTCACCAGTACTATCAACTTTGCTAGCTCTAGATAGGTAGGTCCTCGTCTACGTCAATAGATGTCTCTGTAAAACAATAGAAAAAAAGTGAGTCACCTAGGTTAATGAGTAGATAATGCTTACCAACAACTACGTTATATGGATACAAGTCAAGAAGCACGCCAATACATAGTATTCACAAAATAGAGTAAAAATGCCTTTCCTTATAACAACAACCAGTGATAAATTTTATCATGAATACATCATATATAAGGTAACAATGCGGTAACAGACGGCCATCATCTTAGCCCCATCATAAAAATCATAAGCCATGTAAAATATGGTGTCACAATCAACTACGTAGGTTTGAGAAGCTTACAAGGGTGTACCATAAACAAATAGTTGAAGCGTGCGATAGAAAGCGGAAAAACGAATTGATTGACGAATGAAACCTGGCGCAAAAGAAGTGAACACTTTGCTGAGGAACGAAGCTTCGTGTTTGTTTTTCTTCAAACCCCCAATCCGCTCTGGTGGCTCCTTTCGCCCAGGGGACATCGTCGGAGAACAATGTCGGGGACAGGGTGAGAACCTTCCGTTGGTTACGCCCTTGTTGTGTCGGTTCTTCCATATTTAGATATGGAGATAAATCCGGGTTTAGATCGAAATTCCATCCCCGAAAAACAGGGCTAGAGTATTAGACTTGTTCTGCTTCGGGGTAGAAGATGTCGAAGGAACAAAGAGGACGAAGGTTCTTTGGCGCATATTCGTAGGATATGACACCGAACGAAAAGGATGGAGATGTTTCGACCTACCCGTAAAAGACATGTTTTGAAAAGATGGGGATTGGGGCTATTGATCCGGAAAGACGAGATGGAATTGCTATTGAGTCTTCGAGGCGCTGAAAGCAAAGCCCTAAGATTGATCTGATTCCTCCCATTGAGTCGGTCTTAGAGCGGGTAGATCAGATTGAATGAGGGATGGAAGGATGTTCCGGTATTCGAATTATCTGCAGGGCTACACGAGTACTGTTACGCGACGCCTTCCTGAGATGCTTTGGAAGGGTAGCGTAAGGCTAGGCAATCGATGTCAGTACGATTGCCGTCCGCCAACTGAGGTCCCCTCCGCACGCTAGACTAGATTGTCAGTGCCGTGCGGGAAAACCAATTCGTAGGCAACAAGAGAAATGAGAGCAGCGGAAGCTTTGGTTGGATTTTTGATGATGATTGTATTGATGATGAAAAAGCTATTACAAAGCTAATGCGGTGTCGAGGGGGCGAAGACACCAGTACAGAGAATTGAATGCTTGCTGAAAATGTTTGAATGCTGATACCCCCCCTAATAGTGCTTAAAAAATAAAAACCCAAATTACAGGAGTAGACCTAATGCGAGCTCTAGGAGCACAATGAATATAAAACAGTAAACCTATTCTATATTTACAATGAAAGGAACTTAGTCTTCTATGAT
>MCJB01002098.1:0-10628 GCA_002018475.1 Nicotiana obtusifolia
CTATGGACGAATATTGTGTTGAAGATGTACATTTGTGTTTATGTTGTATTATTATGTAGTTATTGAAGATATTAATTCTTATTTGTTTGGTCCTGCATGACTATTCTTTAAATTAGCCAAATTGTGGCCTTTTTGTTAATTAGTTGTTTCCTAGTTGATTTAGGTTAACTAGTTATTCTTTTCCTAGTTGATTTAGGTAAAGGCTCATTCTATATAAGCCTAAACACTTCATTATTTTGATACCTTTTGACATTATTATCAATCAAAAATCGGCAGCACATTGCTCCCAAAATCGTGTGAATTCACTTGTCCAATTTTGGTGTGATTCAAAATTGTACTTGTTCCTTTGTTTGATCGAACAGTTTGCAAGGCCATCGTTGTCTTGAGGGTTGTTCGTATAGTATAGGTACTCCGTGACTTCATCAAGAAGGTAAGTAGACTAGTTACTACTTGTTGTCTTGATAGTTCATTGAGCGTCTTGCTTCTATCTTTGTTTTCTTGTTTCCGCTTTTTATATTGCATCAATAATACTCATGGAGGTTACCAAAGGCAACCTTATCAAGGTCAAGCAATACAAAATCATTGGAGACCAAACCCGCAAGGGCAAGGTCCCCAATAATGGCGGAATGATCAAACTGGTCCGAATCAGGGAAATTGGAACAACAGTAACCATTTTCCAAATCGAAGTTCCAATCCCTATGTTCCTCCAAAAGGGCACTATCCGAATCAGGGATCCTCAAGTGAATCTAAATTGGAAAGTATGCTCGAGAGGATATTGCAGAACCAAGAGAAGTCAGACACGTCCATGAAAAACATGACTGAGTTGGTTGGCTCCCACACAACAGCGATACAAAAGTTGGAATTGCAAATGAGGGACCTATCTCGTGAGCAATATCCACAACAAAAAGGAACACTTCCTAGTGACACGATTGCAAATCCTAAAGGAAGTGGAAGTGGCCCAACTGCTCATATCATGGTTGTCACGACTAGGAGTGGTAAGACTTTAAAGGGTAAAGATGGTGCTGAAGAGTTTCAGAAAGAGGGTGAAATTGAAAGGGATGACGCCGCTGACGTAGGTGAAAATCCAGATATTGTAGTGAACATCGATGAGACTCAGGAAGGGGTAAAGGATAAGGCTGAGGAAACATCAACCGTTCTTCCGCCAATTCCGAGTCCTCCTCCTCCTTTTCCCCAGAGACTTACGAGGAGAGTTGACGACAGCAAGTTTGAGAAGTTTTATGACATTCTCAAGCAGCTATCAGTTAATATATCGTTCTTGGAGGCTTTCCAATAAATGCCTAGGTTCACAAAATATCTGAAGGACTTAATCACGAAAAAAAGAACCACCAGGAATGAGGTGGTAAATGTGACTCACAGGGTCAGCTCTATCATAGCCACCAATCCTATCCAGAAGAAAGAGGACCCAGGAGCTTTCACTATTCCGTGTACTATTGGAGTATGCAATTTTGCTAAGGCGTTGTGTGACAATGGAGCTAGTATTAATCTAACGCCTCTAGCCATCTACAAACAAGCTGGGTTAGGAATGACGAGGCTAACAAGCATGAGGTTGCAAATGGCTGACCGGTCTATCAAGAGACCAGTTGGTATTGTGGATGATGTAATTGTGAAAGTTGAAAAGTTTAATATTCCAGCAGATTTTGTGATCCTTGATTGTGCTGTAGACAAGGAAATCCCCATTATACTGGGAAGACCTTTCTTAGCGACTGGACGAGCTCTTATGGACTTGGAGCGCAATGAAATTAAGTTCCGGGTAAATAATGAAGAAGTCACCTTCCAAGCTAGTAAGGGAATGAAAATGCCAACCGAGTATGAGAATATTTCATTAATCGGTATTATTGATGAAGTTGAGGAAGCCGTGGAGATGAAAATTGAAGAACAATGTTTCGGTGAGGCACTGGCAGCCATATTGGTGAATTTTGATGACAAAGACCTGGATGGGTTCATGGAATCGGTGAATGCGTTAGAAGGTCGTGGTTCTTATTCCTATACTCCACTAAAACTGTCCTTAGATTTGGAGAATCGAGCCACACCTCCAGCAAAGCCTTCCATTATTAAACCACCTAAATTAGAGCTCAAGCCACTTCCGTCGCATTTGAGGTATAAATTTCTTGGCTTGAATAACACTTTACCAGTAATTGTGTCTTCTTTGTTGAATGATGTGCAGGTAGAGCAGTTGCTGCAAGTTCTGAAGGAACACAGACAGGCAATCGGATGGACGATCGCGGACATCCGGGGTATTCCAGCAGGAATCTGTGAGCACAAGATTCAACTTAAAAATGGAACAAAACCAAGTGTGGAGCACCAGAGAAGGCTAAATCCATCAATGCAAGAAGTGGTGAAGAAAGAGATAATAAAATGGCTGGATGCAGGAGTTGTTTACCCGATTGCCGATAGCTCGTGGGTGAGTCCAGTACAGTGTGTGCCAAGGAAAGGAGGTATGACCGTGGTCAAGAATGAAAAAAATGAGCTGATTCCAACACGAACCGTAACTGGATGGCGAGTATGCATGGATTACAGGAAGCTCAACAGTGCCACGTGCAAGGATCACTTCCCTATGCCTTTTATTGATCAAATGCTTGATCGGCTAGCTGGAAAGTCCTTTTACTGCTTCCTTGACGGATACTCCGGGTACAATCCGATAAATATTGCTCTGGAAGATCAGGAGAAGACAATGTTCACCTGCCCGTATGGGACATTTGCCTTCAGTCGAATGCCCTTCGGCTTATGCAATGCTCCAACTACAATCCAGCGGTGCATGATGTCGATTTTTTCGAATATGGTGGAAGATTTCCTCAAAGTCTTTATGGATGATTTCTCGGTAGTCGGGGAAAAATTTGAGCAATGCTTGAAAAATCTCAAGACAGTGTTGAAACGATGCAAAGAAACAAACCTTGTTTTAAACTGGGAAAAATGCTACTTTATGGTGGATGAAGGTATTGTTTTGGGGCACAAAATCTCCAGACATGGTATTGAGGTGGATAAAGCAAAGATTGAGATCATCTCCAAGCTCCGTCCTCCCACATCAGTGAAAGGTGTTCGTAGCTTTCTGGGGCATGCGGGATTCTACAGAAGGTTCATAAAAGATTTCTCAAAGATTGCACACCCAATGTGTAAACTCTTAGAGAAAGATACCAAGTTTGTCTTTGATGAAAAATGCCTCGCTGCATTTGAAGAGCTGAAAACGAAGCTTACCACAGCTCCTATCATAGTCACACCGGATTGGTCATTACCTTTTGAGCTTATGTGTGACGCTAGCGGTATAGCTATTGGAGTGATGCTGGGGCAGAGGCACAACAAAATCCTTCACCCAGTATATTATGCTAGCAAGACGCTTAATGGAGCGCAAATGAACTACACGGTAACGGAGCAGGAACTGTTAGCGATTATATATGCATTTGAGAAGTTCCGTGCATATCTATTGGGCTCCAAAGTGATTGTGTATACAAATCATGCTGCTCTCCGTTATTTAATGGCGAAGAAGGATGCTAAACCTCGACTAATCCGATGTGTGTTACTGCTACAAGAGTTTGACTTTGAAGTCATGGATCGTAAGGGAACACAAAACCAAGTGGCAGATCACTTGTCTAGATTGGAGGAAGCAGGAAGACAAAAGGAAGAGCTAGAGATAAATGATTCCTTTCCAGATGAGCATATACTGAGGATAACAAATTCAGTTGCACCATGGTATTCTGACATCGCTAATTACATCGTTAGCGATTTTATTCCGGAAGGGTTGGAATCGTACCAAAGGAAGAAGTTCTTAAGGGATTCTCGAAATTATTATTGGGAAGAACCATTCCTATTCCGTGTCTGTGCGGATAACATCATTCGAAGGTGCGTACCCGAGGAAGAGATGCTACCAATCCTGAAAGCATGCCATGACTCACCAGTTGGGGGTCATCATGGGGGCGACAGAACAGCTGCAAAGGTTTTGGAGTGTGGATACTACTGGCCAACCATTTATCAAGATGCTAATCAGTTGGTGAAGTCGTGCGACCAATGCCAACGACAGGGCCCGATTTCGAGAAGGCATGAGATGCCTATGAAATTTGTTATGGAAATCGAATTGTTCGATGTTTGGGGTATTGACTTCATGGGCCCTTTCATAAGCTCATGTGGGATGAAATACATCCTAGTGGCTGTGGACTATGTATCCAAGTGGGTAGAAGCCGTTGCCTTGCCGAACAACGAAGCTCGGAGTGTGACCACGTTCCTAAAGAAGAATATTTTCACCAGGTTCAGCACCCCAAGAGCCATCATCAGTGATGGAGGATCACATTTCTGGAACAGAGTGTTCAAAGGGCTCCTTGATAAGTATGGGGTTAAGCATAAGGTTGCCACACCTTATCATCCGCAATCGAGTGGCCAAGTTGAAGTATCCAATAGAGAAATCAAGAGTATCCTGTCCAAGACTGTGAACGCAAATAGGACTGATTGGTCAAGAAAGCTAGATGATGCTCTTTCGGCATACCGTACAGCCTACAAGACTCCTATTGGTACATCCCCATATCAGTTAGTCTTTGGGAAGGCGTGCCATTTACCAGTTGAACTCGAGCACAAAGCTATGTGGGCTTTAAAGAGACTAAACATGGATTGGGCAGAGGCCGGAGCTTTAAGGCTTGCACAATTGAATGAAATGGAGGAATTCAGATTTCATGCCTATGAGAATGCAACAGTTTATAAAGAACAAATGAAGTTCGTCCATGATTCTAAGATCTTGAAGAGAGAGTTTAAAGAGGGAGACCTGGTGTTGCTATTCAATTCGAGACTAAAATTATTTCCAGGGAAGCTGAAGTCCAAATGGTCAGGACCATTCAAGGTTGTAAATGTCTCCCCGTTTGGAGTTGTAGAATTGGCATCGGAGGATGGGCTCCGAACCTTCAAGGTTAATGGGCAGCGAATCAAACACTATCTGGGTATAGGTGGAGAAAAACACGTGGTAGAGCAGCTGGCTCTACAAGATGATCAAGTACCACCTACGGGATGAATGCAAAGGCATCCTAGCATCGTCGTGTCACGACGTTAAATCAAGCGCTTCATGGGAGGCAACCCATGTGTGGTATCAGTCCTTTTTGTGTTTGTTTAAATTGTGCTTTTCGTCGTTTTCTTTAGTTATGTATAACTCCAGCTTACATTTGTACTTAGTTTTGTTTGAAGGGTTTTTAGATACAGGAATGTGATGAATGAACACAAGAATTAGCGAGAAGTTGTTGCAATTGCAGAAGAATGTCGAAGAGAAACTGTAGCACATATGCGATCGCATTTCTGATATGCGAATCGCATTTGTGCCGCATTGTGCGGCAGAAAGTTGACCAAGAATAGTAAGCAAAAATGCAACACAATTCAACAAATTTGCGGTTCGCATTTGAGTTATGCGAACCGCATTCTCATCGCATTGTGAGGCAGAAAGTCGAGCAAAAAATCATGAGACACAATGCGATGAAACTCGAAAATCTACGGTACGCATTTCAATTCTGCGAACCGCATTTCAACCGCAAATAGCCACAGAGAATTTAGCTCAAAGGTCAGTGGAAAATGCGGTGGAGGTTCTTATATTGCGCATTTCACTCGCAGACAGGTACAGAAACTTTTGCTCATATATTGGTTGAAAAAGCGATGGATTGTACAAAAATGCGTTTCGCGTTTCAATCTGCGAATCGCATTTCCACCGCAGACCTGACAGGTACATGTTCACATTATTTTTCCAATTTTTATTTTCCCTTCCTACTAAGTATATAAAAAATATATATATACCACAAACAAACAAAACATCAGACGAAAACAGAGCAAATTCCGACAACCTCCATCGAAATATTCCAACTCAGGCAAAGAGTTCACATAGCATTAATCTAAGAGCACCCATCTATTTCAAGGTATGTACACTTCATCTTCACCTTCAATTTGTGGTTTTGAAACCCTAGGTTTGATTGTTTAATGAAGAAGTTCAAAGCTTTTTGAGTAGAAAACCAACTTTTGGGTTTGATTGATCAATGGGATGCCTATTCTTGGGTACGTGAAGAATTTTGCGGTCCACATATTCAAAATGTGGACCGCATTTAGGTCGCACTTCCTAAACCCTAGTGGCCTGAGGAAGATGACAAACGCGGCGAGTCTACGATCGCAGATTGAGTATGCGAACTGCAGACCCACCGCAAACACACCCAGAACATCTCACAAACATGGATGACAAATGCGGTGGTTATGCGATCGCAGATCTTGTTCTGCGATGAGAATGCGATCGCATTTGTATACAATGACCAGTCTTATGCACATAACCACTACGCGATGTGGTTTGCAATTCGCATAGTGGTTCTGCGATCGCAGATCACATCGCAATTCTGTAACTCTTTGATTATCTATCCTGTTTTTGCCTTTTCTCGAATTATGATAATGTCACTAACATGTGCTATTTATGCATACATGGCTAAAAAACATCCCAAAAGCAAAATGCCTTCCACCGCTTCACCCTCCGAACCAACCAAACGAGCAAAGAAATATTCAACTAGACCGAACACCTCCCAGTCTGAAGAGGAGGATTGCTTTCTGGAAGTTGATCTAGTTGCGGAGGCACGGAGGAAGAAAGGAGATGACCTTCAGCTTCGCTTTGAAGTTGAAGGCTCAAGGTCCTTATTCCGGGAAGCACTCACAAAGAGAAGGATTCTGCCGGAGAAAAAGCTGAGTCTGAATGGGCTCCCAGAACAATACCCTCACATCCTGGACAACATTAAAATGAGGAATTGGGAGTACTTCACCACGGACCCAAAGGAGTACAACGAGTCAATGGTCCGGGAATTCTATGCGTCATACGGAGCATCACGATCAGCATACCATAGATGCAATAGACTTTTCACCGGCACTATCCATGTTCGGGGGAAAGTTGTGTTCTGTGACAGCAACCACATCAATGAACTATTCTTCCCTGAATGGGAATCAGGCACAGCAGAGTACGATGCAAAGTACTCCAATAGAGAACATGAGCGTGGATGGATAGCATCCACCATTGCAAAGGGGATTCCAGCATGGATCAATCCTGGAAGGAAAATTTACAAAGAGGACCTCATGAGGGAAGCCAAATATTGGCTATGCTTCGTCACTTCTCATCTAATACCCTCCAGAAATGAAACAGAAATCAGCATTGAGAAGGCACTTCTCATTGCATGTATAATGAAGGGGGTTAAAATTGATGTGGGGAGCCTGATCTTCCAGGAAATTGGTATCCGAGCTACTCAGCGGGCCACAACACTACCTTTCCCAAGTCTGATTACCACCCTTTGCCAAGAGGTGGATGTCCCTTTCCTACCACAACGAGATAGACTTGGGAGGTCTACGAGAGATATTGATATCACTCGTATCAGCGATGCATCGGCCCCAACAACAACCCCAATAGAAGACATTGACTCTCAGAACCTCCTGTCTCCTCAAGATCCTGAACCTTCTACAGCTGTCGACGCACCTGCACCATCAGCTACCACCGGCCCATCAGCCTCACACATGCCAGCCATTTCAAGAATGGGTCTAATTGTTCATCATAATAAATCTAAAGAGAACCAGCTCTTGAAGTCATTGCCCTCGTTGATAAAACAAGCATTGATTCCGTTGCTACAACAACAATTGGAATTCAGAGAAAGGTTGTCAAAGCTTGAATCGAGGGTTGACAGCATTGAAAACGGTGCGTGAGGGGTCTACCCCAACTACAAGAGGATGTACAATCATTAAAGACCGATCTCCAGAAGATGCAAAATCTGAAGTTCGATATCTTATCCCTCCTCCCCAACGAGGGTAACCAAGGTGCCGGCCAGGCCGACTTGGGACTCGACCTCACGACACTCATGACGGACATTCTACCGTCAGCTGCTAAAGTGTCTCAGCCTCCCGCCCCTACAATACCGGTGGAATCTACTGATGACGAGACCTCGGAAGGGTTTTCAGAATCTGAAGAGGACAACTCCGAGGAAGCCAGTGTAGAGCTTGATGCGGGTGCAACCCCTACTCCACAAGGAAAAGGAAAAGAAATTGTGATGCCTACAGCAGAGGAGGAATAGGAGCAGGCAGACAACGAAGCTGCCATTGAGCGCTCATTGATAGATAAAGCCGCCAGGAGATTTCCTTCGGCGGGAGATGGTAGTAGCAGCTCAGCAGCTCCCCCACCGGTTTCGGACCAGACTCACTCTCCTCCTCCAGCACCGGCAGAGAGATAGGCTACTCTCTTCGCGCAATTGCGCCTCCAGGGAGCCCCATGTCCTTTACTTTTTTTTTTCTATTATTGCATTGGGGACAATGCATGTGCTTAAGTTGGGGGTGGTAGCCTTACATTTCTATTTGGTCTGTAGATATTGATTGACTTGTGGGTGACATTTGTATATGCTTAGATAGTAATGTTTTATGCTTTGTGTGTATATGTTGTTGTAAATAAATAGTTAGCAATAAATTCCCCTTGTTTTTCTTTTGTCGGGTTCTTTTTCAAGGGTGTAATAGTAGAACCGGGCTGTTGAGTATAAAGTATATTGACCAGGATGGTATGTCTGTGGACAAACAAGTATGTAACCATATGTGAAGTATAGACCCCTAGAACAAATCAATTAGATGAATTTGAGGCTCACCCAGTAACTCTAGTTCTACTTAGAATCGTGTATTTATACACGAGGAAAGCCTCGAGTTACTAAATGCGAATCCCAAAGTTGTAAACTATGTTAACCAAACAGTTGATGTGCTAATGTGTGTGAGCTCATTGTGTTGATAGTTCTTGTGTTCATTGCTGCCATCTAGAACTTGCCCGGTTGGTTCTTCATTGCCTAGAATACGTACGCTAAGTTAGAGAAGTAATCTTAGGCTTTCTTTGAGTAGTGATAAAACCTTTCTAGCCTCTTTCAGGTGACCTATGCATAATGAATATCACTAGTACCCTATTTTGAGCCTTGTAGCCTTTTTATTGGCCTCCGCATTACAACCTGATCCCATTCATCAAAGATGGCTTCTTTTGAACCTATTCCTCCTTGAACATTGAGAATATTGATAAAAGTTAAGTTGGGGGTGGAGATCAATAATAAAATGGGCAAGATCGTGAAATAAAACGGGAACTCCATACCTCAAAAGTTCATGTTAATCTATGGAAGCTTCTAAAAAAATAAAATAATATACCACAAGTTTGAAAGAAAAAGAAGAAAAGAAATATTCTATGTGAGTGGTATAAAGAAGCTTGAGAATCAAATGAAGAGGTACGCGAGTGGGGTTTAATGTGGGACTGTAAAGCCATTGAGGCCAAAGGAACAAAAAGTTAAAAGAAGAAAGAGTGTAATTAGTGTTCAAGAAGGAAGTAGCCACTATTATCTAAATTTACACCCTACCCTTCCTTAAACCGACATTACAAGCCTATAAAGTCCTTATGTGATCTCTAACCAAAGTGTTCTTATAACTAGGCGATGAATTAAAATAAGGGAAAGCCTATGGCATGGCAGGTGGTGGCACTTGAAATTCTATTCTGAGAGTGAGTGTTCTAGTTCTTTTGTCCCTTGATTTTGCTATGATAAATACTGTGGGAGTGGGACTTTCTTTCTAGTGAGGGCACATACACTGCTAGGTTGATAGCCAGTTGAGCTTGAGTAAAAGCATAAGTAAATTCAGCTGAAAGTAGCATTTAGTTTTTTGAGCATTTTAATGATTCAAAGGGGGTACAGTGGAAAAATGGTTACACGTAAGATGTTAACAACAAACACCGTCCTTGGTCAGTGTTGCTTCATATTTGATAGGTAGAGTCTAAGATAGGATGGTGTCGTGTTAGTTGCTTGAGGACAAGCAAGAGCTTAAGTTGGGGGTGTTGATGTGCCGGGTAATTTCGGCACATTTTGAAACTATTTGTTTAGAGTTTTATTTGTTCTACTAGTTAATTATCACGATATTTACTTAGTTTTAGTGTAATTTCAGTATATTGAGGGAAGAGACCCAAAAGCATGAAAAGAAGTCCAAAAAGCTGTCCAAAGGCAAGAAAAGAGTTCAAGAGTATAGCAGGTTCAATTCTGCGACCGCAGAACAACTATGCAAGTCGCAGAAGTCGCAAGAAGATCACAGAGGCAGACAAAACTTCAAGCCAAATTTCAAGTTGAGAATGCCGTCGCAAATGCGACCGCAGAACAGGAATGCTAACCGCATTATCATCGCAGACACGAACAGAGTCTGAGGTGAAAAATAGAGTGGAGATTGCGATCGCATTCTGCGATCGCAGAACCAATATGCGAACCGCATTTTCAGATGCGACGAGAGGGAAACTGACGGGTATGATCTGCGATGAAACGTGAAGATTTTGCGAACCGCATTCCTGCTCTGCGACAGGAATGCGATCGCAGACGTGCAACTAGGTCAAACTTAACTGCTGCTCGTCTCGTATTTTGGGCCTCTATAAATAGCTTTTCTAGGGTTATGTCAAGGGAGACTTGTCAGAATTCAAAGTGCAAAGTACTGCTTTTGATTATTTTCAAATTGAGAGAAGTTTTTGGGTGATCAAAACTGATAATTCGATATTGTTGTAAGATAAATTCAATTATTCTCCTTTGTTCTTTAGTTTTCAACATGTGTAGCTAAACTTTAATACTGAGGTTGTGAACCCTAGATGG